>CM021110.1:213451197-213560025 GCA_007115665.2 Sequoiadendron giganteum | reverse complement strand
TATCCATTTTGCATTGACACCTTGCATTTTCATCCAAAGGTCACAAGTTTTGTATGGTCCTCATCCATCATAATCCAAATTCATGACCATGTCTTCACTTTACCTTGATCTTCTTCGTAGTCAAGCTGAATATCAATCAATCCTCAATCGCCAATACCAACCACTCACATCCCCTTCTTACCAACAATCCATAAGCCTTAGTCCTTCATCCATCTACCCTCACTATCAAGAGTCCCTTAGCACAATCCATGCCATTGACCCACAACAAATGTCCATTTGTCATCCCTATCCTAACTTTGACAAGGGAAACCAACCTTCCACTAGTCCATTCCAATCCTCCACATCCTATCATAATCCATCATCCACTAATCCATTCCAATCCTCCACATCTTATTTTAATCCATCATCCACTAGCCCATTTCCATCCACTCCATCCCAAACTACATTTGGACATGAAAATACATTTGGTCAAGGTATCCAAAACCACATCACATTGTCTACACCTTGGGCTACATGTCAAAAAGAAATTCCAAAGCATGACATCACAACTTCACTTTCATATCAAGATCGAAGCAGTCCATCTCATGATCCCATCCTTAAGTCCATCCAAGAAGTCCTTCTAGATAATCATACACCTATCCTTGTTCAAGAGTCTATTCACAACCATGTTCTCCAAGATACACCTATTTTTGACCAAGATCCTACCATTGAACAAGAAATCCAAAATGATCCTCTTATTGACCTTTATGCCATTCATGATCAAACATTTGAAGATGATCCCATCCAAACACAAAACACCTCCATTTCCCAAAATGAGACACTTGCCTCCTTTGGACACATAGATAATCAAATGAGTGATATGGATAACATCAAACAAGAGCATAATGCAACTACTATTGATCAAGTCAAAGGAGAACACAAAGAAGCTACTATGGATCAAGTCAAAAAAAAAGATACAAAATCTACAACAAATCAAATTGATATCCCAAATGATCGAGAAGAAACAAGCATGACGAATGATAAAGCCAAAACATTCTATCAATTAGGAAAATCCACCTTTGTCAAAGCAGGATTTCTTGTAGATGAGGAGATTCCAAGTAACAATTTTCACGTACAAAATGATGGGTTAGCATCTTGTTTTCAAAATAAGAAATACCTCATCGGAAACAAAACTTGTCAGAGCATGCAATATCAAGGAAGAGGACTAGGTCTACATGAGCAAGGCATTATAGAACCAATACAATTTTATGCAAATCCTAGACATCAAGGTCTTGGTTATTCTTCAATTAGAGAATCAAATGATGTTAGTGGTACCTCCTTGATATTGGGGGCAACTTTATCTGATATAAACATCAAAATGGGGGCCATGTGTAGTCCTTGTCATAAGGTTTTTGCCAACACTCCTTCCATCCACACCATAAACCATCATTCCAACATGAATAAATCTTCCATTTGGAACCAACAAAAAGAAAATTATTATAAATCCAAAATTCAAAATCAAATGTCAAAGGCCATTGAATCAAACAAAAATTCATGTGGACAAATGAAGTTAAAATGGATCCCAAAGAAAAATGGATCAAACAAAGAAAATATTTCAAATCCAAAAGTCAATCAAAATATGGAGCCACAAGAAAAGAGGACTCCCACATATAGTAAATGTCCACCTCCTTTAAAATGGTCATCAAGAAAGGCATATAAAAATGTTGGTTCCAAACACTATCCTAATCAAAATTCCAAACTCCATCATCCACCATACCAAGTTTGGAAAATAAAAATTGCTACATCCAAAGCACCAAATATTCCATCCACACCTACCATCATCCATCATAATCTTGCATCTCGCCTAAAGTCTAAAAATCCTACTTCACAAATCCATCGCATCTTGGCAACAACCCTTTATCATAAGGACTCCCATGGTACTCTATCACAATGTGCATATTCTGATAAGGCTAACACTAGTATCAAAGAGGATCACAATGACATCGATCAGTTGTATGCAAGTGCTATGATCTTGACAAGACAATTACTCCATAAAGGTCACTATTGGCATATCATGACACCAGTATCTACATCAACACCATCAAAAGATTCAGAACAATCAACAGTCATCCAAACTATCAAATCGATATAAAAAGTCAAAAAATATGTCACCTTGATGAAAACCTGGCAAGCAGGCGTCTTGTGTGACATCATCAAAAGGAAAGAAAAAAAAATAGTAAAGAGAAAAATTTTGTCCAATAGTGAAAACCATTTTTATGGCACTTTGGATAAGTACCATGATGAAAACCTGGCAAACAGGCGTCATGTGTAAGAGAGATTATCTATGTGGATTATTACACTTGGGGGCAGGTTGTCTCATCTTCCATGCCTTTCTCATGAAACTTCCATCTATCTATCCAATCCATATCATTTCCATCCATTTTCCCATCTACCGTGACCTTGATAAGAAATGGGGTACAAACATAAATCATGCTTTGGAAAAAATTTGGACATGTCTATCTTTTGGTCATACACTACCCATGAAATATCATGTCATTTCCTTCATAGAATTTATCCAAACCCATATCTTGGAGAAAACAAATTGTTCCTATGCAAAATAGTCTTTGGAGATCATATCCTAATTCTTCCATCCAATAATCCTCATGTCTCTTATCATTTGCCAAAAGCAATCCATTATCTTTTCATACCTATTGTTGGACTTGGTTTCCCTTGTTATTGGTTTAAGGATTCTAATCCACTTATCCAAGTTCCCTCCATAATCCCATCTAGTTCTAAGGTTAGTCATTCCAAATGCAATGAGTCTAATCCATACAATCTTGCTATGCAACCTAGCACATCATCCAAAACATTTCTTGGCTTTATTCCTAGCCCTGCTGCGAACCTTGATCCTTTAGTCACATAATCATCATCCTCATGTTGTTTCAGGATGTGTCCTTCCCCTATCAAACAACATTGTCATCGTCATCATCACCTATCAATTGGTTTTCAGCTTGACTAGGGGCAAGATCATGTTTGTCCTTGGATTCATGTGCATGCCTTCCTGGTTGATTGTGGATATCTTTCACATGCATTTTTCATGATCCCTATAGTTATCATCCATAATAAATTCTCATTCATCCATAATAAAGTGCCATCCTTTCCATGAACCAAAAACCACCGACATTTAGCATCCTTCGCTTTCATATCCACCTATCGCATTCGTCGCTTCCCCTCGCACATAATAAATTTGTCCTATACTCAACTGGGGGCAATTCCTTGACTTCCATCTTCATGGGAAATAATACATGGTATCATCCCTTTAAAACCTTCAAAATAAAAAAAAAATCATCAAATGTCCTGAAAAAATAATAAAAATCATCAAATGTCCTGAAAAAATCATAAAAATCATATAATGTCTTGAAAAAAAAACATTTCAAAACCCCCCAAAACCAAAATATTTCAAAATCCAAAAAAAAATCAAAACATTTCAAAATCCAAAAAAATCAAAAAGCTTCAAAAATCCCAAAAATAGAGTCTGAGTCTGAATTAGTTTTGTTAGAGTGGTTGAACTACGTTGCCTCTGCGCGTTTGCTACGTAGGCAAGACTCATCTTAAATGAGCCCTTGAGGCATTAGGTCAGTCCCTTTAGGTTGTCCAAATAACATCATGACCCGGTATTTTGTCGAATAAGATAAAGTCAAGTCGTGTCGAATTGCGAGGTCTCTATGCATTGCTACGTAGACAAGGCCATCTATCGATGAGCCCCCGAGGCCCCCTAGATCAAGCCCTTTAAGGTTCATCGAGTTGGGTCATGTCCTTGGTCTGAAAGAAATCATCATCCAAACCGCTTCAAGAAACAACATTATCAGTCCCTTTAGGTTGTCCAAATAACATCATGACCCGGTATTTTGTCGAATAAGACAAAGTCAAGTCGTGTCGAATTGTGAGGTCTCTGTGCATTGCTACGTAGGCAAGGCCATCTATCGATGAGCCCCCAAGGCCCCCTAGATCAAGCCCTTTAGGTTTCATCGAGTTGGGTCACGTCCTTGGTCTGAAAGAAATCATCATCCAAACCGCTTCAAGAAACAACAAACAAATTAAATCTTTCATCAATCAATTATCCTATCATCAACTCAATCAGGTCACTAGTCTTATATCAGAATGGGGCATTATGTCATTTGTCTCATTCAGTCTTATCTCTTGTCTTTTATCAGGATACGTCCTTCCTGGGATTAGACTTTCTCAACCTTGTCATTTACCTTACGCAGGATGTGTCCTTGCAGTTAGGTATCATGTCAAGACTTGTCACTTGGTCAACTTTATCAAATGTGTCCTCTACCTAAACAGGATGTGTCCTTCCTGCGGTTGGGTATCATCACATCGCTTGGTCATATTCATCAAATCTTTGTCAAACAATCAAACAATCTTGTCAACTTTGTCAATTGATCTTTCCTTAATCAGGATGTGTCCTTCCTGAAACTGAGGATTATCATTATCAATCAACTTTGTCACACCACTCAATCTTATCAGCTTGGTCAATCAATCTTGCCTTCATCAGGATGTGTCCTTCCTGAGGCTAGGTGTGGCCAATTAAATCACTTTATCGATCCTTATCAACCTATCAATCAACTCGGTCATCTTGGTCAACCTAATCAACCAACCAAACAATCAACATTATCACTGGAAAACACTCTCTTGGAAAACACTTTGTTGGTTTGGATTTTCTTATCTTTTTGATTGGTTTTGGGTCATGTTACTAGTCTCCTCGAGGATGTCCTATCAATGGATTTAGAGGGACGATGATGGATCATGGCCTCTTTTCTCTGTTTGTTGCTTGTGGTTTGTCTTGGCAAAAAGACTGGGACAATCGGGTCCCTAGTATGAGATGGGGCATTCCTTGTCTTTTTTGATTGTTTGTCTCTCCCAAATGGTCACCTTGCACACCTTGGTTTATGTCATACCATGGTGTTTGTGGTCCATTTGTGATATTTCCGATGCCCAATGATGATAAATATAAATGTAAGCATGGAAGTTGGTTCTATTATCATTTCCTGTCTATCTTCTTTCCCCTTTTCATGCTAACATTTCTTCTATCCTTCATCATTTAGTCTTATCTTCCATTTCAAGAGCACATTCATGTTCTTTGAACCCGCATGTCCTCTTGAGGGGGCATACCACAACCCTCTTGGTCATCCTTCCCCTTTCTCTTTACACTGGGGCATATTTCAGAATTAGAATTTCTTTGACACAATGCGATGAACTACATTATGTCAAAGAGGGGCAAAATGTAGACACTGAAAAATGTCCTAAGTATATGAGCATCATTTTTCCTAGTCATCATATTTCAATAATTGAATAATTTTAATTATTCTATTATGTTCGATCATATTCCTTTATTAATTAAATAGTTTTTAATTATTTAATTGATTCACCTTTTCATTTCTATCTTAATCAATTAAAATTATTTAATTGCGTCACTAATACCCCTTTCTTCAATAATTAAACAAATCATTATTTATTTAATTATTTATCTTTTATCACATGTCTATAGTCAAATAATTATTATTATTTGACCTTTTATTCTTCTATAATTAAATAATTGACAAAATTATTTAATTATGTGTCATTCTTCTCCTTTAAATAATTGATTTAAATCAATTATCCATATTCAATTTCTATTTCTTCCTTTAATTAAATTTATGAATTTAATTAAATCTCCTTTTTCATTTCCTCCAAATAAATAATTTATTTGCCACTTGTCATCCTCTTCCATTTTCGAATAAATAATTTAAAATAAATTATTTATCCCTCTATTTTGGTCAAAGATCCCCTGTCATTATTTCATGTCATAGTCTGCATGTCCTGCATGTCTGTCATAGCCGTTGGCGTCATATCTTTTCCATGCATGGAATATTCTGGTTGCATCAATTTTCAACCATAGATCTTGGCATCTTTCTAAAAACTCGATCTTGGCCATCCATTTCGTAACTTCCCTCTCATGAATCCTCATCCGTTGATCTTAGAATCTTTCTAGAAGATCAATCTCGTCCGTCCATTCGAATGGTTGTCTATAAAAGCAACCCTTCCCCTCCATTTTCAATTTAACAGTCATTATCTCCAACTTTCTTGCTTACTATTTGCACAACTTCATCAACAAATCTGAGGGCAATATTGGCATAAGAAGAAATAGGAGAGACAAGAGAAAGAATCAACTTCAAAGGGGAGTATTTTATTTCATTTGCTTTCATTTTGATTGCTCTCTTTGTTTGTATTCTCTTGTTTAGATTGGGATAATAGTTTAGAAGTGTTGGCTGTCACTTAATCTAAATCTATTTGATTTTCCCCATTCTTACAATGTCTAATGCCCAATTAATTTTCCAGTTGTACATGGGCATTTTATTTTGAGCCCAACATTTATTTACATCATAAAATATTTTAAATTCCAACTTTAAAGAGTTGGATTTCATAATTTTTATATATTTTTATTTTTTGGCATTTTAAATGCTCTTTACAAACCTTCAATTTATAGATTTTGGGCTACTAAAATAAAATATTAATTACATTGATTTAGCCCCAATTTTCACCCAAGAATAACATTAAAACATTTAAATACCCATCCAATCGAATAAATAATTTTTCCTAAGCTTTGAGAATGTTGAACTATGTGCCTAAAAACTGCCCACAATAAGACAAAAATCAAACAAAACAAGCATGAAATAATAATTTATTTGTGTGATGCAAGATTGCAATACACCCATGGATAATCTTGCACCATATTCCAATTATTATAACCATAGAGTTGTAGCTTCCTTGGGAGTAACCCTAAAACTATAATCTGAGAATTATAGCTTCCTCATGTTGTAACCCTAAATCAAAGTTGTAACTTTAGATACCTGAAATTGTCCTAGCCTACGAACTAGAATTTTAACACTAATATTCATATTTTTCATATCAAGCTACCTCTTCCAACTTATAGATTAGTCAAAAATCAAAACAACTCCTCATAATTCATCTCCCCATAAAATTTGAGCCCAAAAGGACAACCAAGTGAAAAGTTATGATCCTCGAAAGTCCCTACATCAATAATAATCTCAATTGCCTTCTTCAAAATTGTTAGGATTAAAATGGAAAAAATACTTTGTATTTATAAGTAATACTTCTAATTTCCCCAAAATCAAATATCTATAGCCAACATTTAAAATTGGAAATTCAAATAATAACATATCAACACCAACATATTCAAATTGGAGAGAAAAATAGGTGATCTACGACATGGGGTTCCCTAGAATCATTACCTCATTTTGTCGTTGGCATCTTCAACATAAAATCCATACTTAAATATGTCCATGTGTAATTTCCCCTTCTTAACAGTAATCTTGCAGATGGTCGTTAGCCTATTCTAGAGACCCGTAGGCTACTCAAAAGTGGAAATTAGGGTTTCCTATCCTTGTGGAGGTTGTTTTAGCGTTTTCTGAAGGTTGCCCTTGGAATTCTTGAGTTATGTTGGTGGTTTCTTTCTGGGTTTTCAGAGAGCTTCACAATAGTGTAGCTAGCATGTTGATTTGAGCAACTTCCTAAATTTACAATTTTTAGTAAATTCTATTTCTGGCAGTGGTCCTTTTGGCATCAACACTTTTGGTCAACCCTCTGTGAGTTGTTCAGTTGGCAGTGTGAATTTGACTTTCTGGCTCCTTTTTTTGGTGAGATAAGGTATTTTAATTAATAATTTTATATTTTCACTTTATGACCTTGGTCTAGTGATATAACATTAAGTTGTGTTTTAAAAAGGGGTCTTCATGGGTGGACGCCTCATTATGAGGTGAGATAAATAGTTTCTAAAGGTGAAAATGTGACTTACAAAATGGACGCCAACTTGAGGAAAAAGTATTATTTTTAATAAATCAAGTTTTATTACTTCATGAAGTGGGACACCATCTTGAGGGGGAGTTGGTCAACTTAAAATTTGAAAAGTGTTGACTCTGGGGGTTTGGGCGCACCTTTCTAGAGGCTTCTAGAAGTTCTCCCAAAGATTTATAAGGAGAGCTTGGTTCTTCATTTGAGCATCTTATGTCTTCAGTATTGTTATGCTGTCAGAATGGTGTCAGAATTGCTTTGAGGGATGCATACCTCCTAGCTTGGCTTAACTTCTTGCTTGGAAGATAACAACTAGATGAGAATTGGTTGTAGTGGAGTTATTTTGCTTTTTGCAGTTGAATTTCTAGTATTTCAGACAGTTTTGCAGTTGCTGGTTTGACTGTAGCTGAATAGCATTTTTTCTTAGAAGTTCTTGAGTGATTTAATTCTGGTTATGGGTAGTTGATAAATGTGATTGGCAGGTTGGGGAGACCCTTTCCACCAATTTTAAGATTTTAATACAGTTTCTGATTTTATAGAGCAAAATTGCCCCTCCTTGAGGGTCGTACCATTCTAGTTTTGTCTTGAATTCCATGCAAAATTAATGAGAGTTGTTTGGGATGGTTTTAGTGTTCAATCATGGTTGCCATCCATGTTATAAGCTTATGCATTTTACTTCATTTTGATTGATTGAGTTTTGAGCAAGATATGAGCATTTTAGTGAAGTTATAGGTTGTTGGTTTGTGCAATTTCAGTCATTGTTCAATCATATCAGATTGTGGGAATTCATCTTATGAGTGGGATTGAGTCTAAGAAGTCAAGTTGAGTATAGGAGAGTCCTTTTACATTATTGCAACAATGAATGACTTATAATCATGCGTTCTTGGCAGGCTTTCTATCTCATTGTAAGCTGAACAATAGTACTATAAGAATTTCTTCTCTTCTCACCTAGCTCTTGCAATTCCCATGATTGTGGAAGAGATTGGCCTCGTCTCAATATTTAGTTTCAGTTTCGTTTCCTTGTATCACCCACTAAATAAGTGGAAGAGGCTGGAATGCCTCCTATTTATTTACTAGAATGCATTGCAACATGAATTTGTTGATTAGCTGAGCTGTCAACATACTCCCACTGAATAAGTGGTCGAGTTGCATATTTACTTTCAGCAATGTACTTTCATTTTCAGTCCTCCCATTGAATAAGTGGTTGAGTTGATTTTATCTTCTTTCATTGTACTTTCCAACAGTCTCAACTTGTGCTAACGATCCTCTTTTCAGTATGCTCTCACCTTGCCCACATTGAGATCTGGGTTGATCAGAAGAAAGGGTTCCCTTCAGTTGGTTTATGATTTCACTAACGTTAATGGGTCAAATTAATGTGTCAAAAAAAGTGAAAAAAATGGCTAGCACATTTCAGTGGTATCAAAGCCATGATTCTGGCAACCTATGTTCAGTAGAGTTTAGTTAACAGATGAGTGACAAAGCCCACAAATACTACACCAGAAGTCAGGTCGGAAATCTGCAATTTCAGTTTCTGTCTACACCAAAGGAAGATACTTTTTCTAAGGCCCTCAGAGAAACAAGGAAAGCAGTTAATAGTGGTAAAGCAGTTGAAGAGATGGAAGACAAACATAAGCAGGCCATGGATGAGAGAGATGATAGACTGGAGAAGAAGTTTGATGGGATGATTGATGTGATGTCTCGTTTACTTGTAAGAATGGATCAGCAGGCTGCAAATAATCCACCCCATAAGTAAAACAACACTAATGGTGAAAATAATGGAGTTAATGGGAACGTTGGCAGTGGGAGAGACAAAACTATTGGTCAAAATGAGGCCACTTCTAGAGGATCAGCCTCTAGGCCACTTTTCCCCATATTCACACAAAGAGAAGAACCGCAAGTTGAAGTTGTAACACATTTTGTAGATGATGCCAGACAAGCTTACTTGGAGTATGCATCCTTCCCTCCTGATCTTAGGGAACAATGGACCTTTGATCAGTTCATGAATCAAAGGAACTAGAGAAATGGTGGAAGAACTGAATACTGAGCTCTTATGGGTTCTAGAATGGATTACCAACAAGCTCTTGGGAAGGTGTCTTTGGCTCACTTTGATGGAAGTGATGCATGCACAACCAAGGCATGGGTATAGAAGCTAGATAACTACCTCTCCTTGAGACCTATGCCGGAGGAGGATGCAATTAAATTTGCCACCCTATACTTGGAATGAGCTGCCCATGAGTGGTGGTACCATGGTTTGGTCACCCTTGGCCACAACCTAATTAGAACATATGAGGAATTCACCAACAAGTTGATCAAAAGATTTGACACTAAGGATACCGAGGTGAAATTCAGGGAGCTTACACAGCTAAAACAACATGGTTCATTGGAATCATATATTGGAGACTTCCAAAGGCTTTCCATGATGGTGCCCAACATCACTGAAAGAAGGTTAGTGGTGTTGTTTTCTGAAGGACTAATGGAACCATTGAAGGGATGGGTAAAGGATTTTGACCCACCAAGCCTTGAGGAATCCATTAAGAAAGCTAGAAATATGGATTTGTCTGCACCTAGGCCAAAGTTTCCATCCAAGCCTTTTCCTCATAAACAGGACAAAAGGCATTCTTCAAATCAACATAAGAATTTTCATCCTAGGTTGGATGATGAAGCTCAGGAGAAGCTCAGGAAGGAAGGAAAATGTTACACATGCAAGGAACCTTGGTCAAAGGGACACAGATGCTATGGATGAGGCCGTTCTAATCATATGGAGGCCTATTCTGATTATGGATCAAAATCTGATGACTTAGAGCAACACTCTGAATTTGTTGAAAGTGAAGAAGAACGAGAGCCACAAGAGGTGGAAGAATAGAAAGGGGGTGAGGGTACCTTTGCCCAGCTCTCAAGTTTCCAAAAGAACGATTCTTTCAAAGTTTGTGGCTTGATTGGGAAGCATCGCATAGTTGCCTTGATTGACACTAGAGCAATGCACAACTTCATTGATGAAGGAGTAGTTGCAAAGAGGGAACTCAAGACAAAAGAATTTGAAGGCTTCAAAGTTATGGTTGTTGATGGGTTCCACATTTCATGCACTCACAAAGTTTCCAACATGTCTCTGTAGTTGGGTAACCATGAAGTCAAAGATGACTTCTATGTTGTTAGCATTGGAGACACGGATGCCACTCTTGGCATTCAATGGCTGCATTCTCTAGGAGATATTTCTCTAAATCTGCAAACCATGGAGCTCAAGTTTCAATCCGATGGGAAGAAGGTGGTGCTAAGAGGGATGTCAAATGGGGGTCATCAGATTGTCTCCTTCAAAAGAATGGAAAGGTTGATGCAACATGATACAATTGAGTGGGTTGCGGAGTGTATGGTTCTTCCAACTAGTCAAGTTGAAACAAAGAGGGATTATCCACCCGATATCCAATCCTTGCTCATAAAAAGAAGTAAGGCATTTTCTGATCATCCCCCTGGACCACCTCCAGATAGGGGGTTTGAGCACGTCATTGAGCAGAAGGAAGTAGCCAAACCAATCATCACAACACCATACAAATATCCTAAGAAGTAGAAAGATGAAATTGAGAAGAACATAAGAGAACTCTTGGAGATGGGTTTCATTCACCTAAGAAAAATTCTCTTCGCTTCAGCAGTTGTCCTTGTGAAGAGGAAGGATGGCACCATCCGCATGTGTGTGGATTATCATTCCTTGAACCAAAGCACAATCAAGAATCGGTACCCCATTCCCAGAATAGATGAGCTCATCGATGAGCTACATGGTGCCAAGTTTTTTTCAAAAATTGATTTGAGGTCAGGGTACAATCAGATTCGAATGAGGGGGTTAGATGTTGAGGAGATGACATTCTGATGCCACTATGGTCATTTTGAATTCTTTGTCATGCCATTTGGGTTGACTAATGCTCCAGCCACTTTCCAGAAACAATTGAGGAAGTTTGTGTTGATATTTTTTGATGACATCCTCATTTACAACAAGACTTGGGAAGAGCACCTCAAGCACTTGGAGGAAGTGCTTAGTATCCTTGAGATAAAAATCTTCTTTTCTAAGGAGTCCAAGTGTAAATTTGGTATGAGGGAGTTTCTCTACCTTGGCCACATCATTAGTGCAGAAGGAGTGAGAGTTGATCCGGAAAAGATCAAGACAATCATGGATTGGCCAACTCTAGAAAATTTGACTCATTTGAGAGGCTTCTTGGGTCTATGTGGATTTTACAGAAGGTTTGTGAAGGGTCACTCTTAAAGTGTTTCTCCTCTTACTGACCTCACTAAAAAGGGAGCGTTCTTTTGGTCAAAAAAGGCACAAGTTGTCTTTGACAAGTTCAAAAATATCATGAGTTCTTGTCCGGTTTTGGCTATACCGGATTCTTCCAAGCCATTCGAGCTGCAATGTGATGCTTTAGGAGAAGGAGTTGGTTTTGTTTTGATGAAAGATAAGCACCCCATTGTGTTTGAGAGCATAAAGTTAAGAAGTAATGAAACGTCATATTCCATCTATGAAAAAGAAATGCTTGCAATCATGCATGCATTAGATGAGTTCATAAAATACTTGGTGGGAAGCAAGTTTGTTGTCAAGACCGATCACAATAGTCTCAAGCACTTTATGCATCAGAAGGATTTGAATGAAAGACAACAAAAGTGGGTAAGTAAGCTTTAGGCTTACGACTTTGACATTGAGTATGTCAAAGGAAAGAACAACATTGTGGCTGATGCTCTATCTCAAAGGCCTCATTTGAGCTTATTGTGTGAGCTTACTGCTGATTGGAAGGAGTTGTTGCTTGCTGATTATGCCAAAAATCAGTTTGCAACCAGAATTGTTGAAGGTACTTTTCATGATGATAGGTACAAAGTGGTTGGAAGATTGATACATTACAAGGGGAGGATCTTCTTGGTGGATGATTCTAAGCTTAAGAAGAAAATTTTGCAAACTTTCCATGACATCCCACTTGCTGGTCATCAGGGATAATTTAAAACTTACAGGTAGATCTGTGAATGATTTTCATGGAAGGGGTTGAAGAATGAGGTTTTGAGCTACATCAAAGAGTGTCATACTTTCCAAATGAACAAAAATGATCATACCCATCTAGTTGGGTTGTTGCAGCCCCTACCCATTCCCAATCAAAAATGGGAAAGCATCTCAATGGACTTCATCACGACGTTGCCCGAAACTCAAGGGAAAGACACTATCTATGTAGTGGTGGATCGATTAACAAAGTTTTCTCACTTCTTTGCCATCACTAGTTCATTTTCAGCAGCCCAAGTTGCTGAGTTGTTTTTTCATGAGGTGTTCAGATTACATGGCCTACCAAAGAACATTGTGAGTGATAGGGACTGCAAGTTCCTAAGCACTTTTTGGCAAGAGATCTTCAAGTTGAGTGGTACAGTGCTTACTCCAAGCACTAGCTATCACCCCCAAACCGATGGGAAAATAGAAATTGTGAACAAGTGGTTGGAAGGCTATCTCAGGAACTATGTGTCGGAATAGTAGAAGGCTTGGGTAAGATGGCTCCACTAAGGGGAATACTGCTATAATTCATCCTATCACATGTCTATTAGGATGTCCCCTTTCATGGCTCTCTATGGTTATGAGGCTACTAGCTTTGCATATTTGGTGTTTGGTGATAGCAAAGCACCCCAAGCCAAAGATATGTTGCAGCAAAGTCAAGATGTCTTGAAATCCTTGAAGAAGAACATCCAGATAGCACAAAACCAGCAAAAGTTGTACGCTGATCAGCAACGTGTTGAGTGTTCTTTCGAGGTTGGGGACATGGTATATCTTCGTCTTTAGCCATACATAAAGTCTACTCTCAAGAAGAGTGGAGCTAAGAAGCTCAAACCTCGTTTCTATGGGCCATTCAGGGTAATCAGAAAAGTTGGAGCAGTGGCCTATGAATTGGAATTACCAACTACCAACAAGGTTCACAATGTCTTTCATGTGTCTCGCCTCAAGAAGGCGCTTGGGCACAATGTTGTTACTTCTTCTAATCTGCCTCCTTTGGATGAGGAGGGATAGTTGGTTCTAGTTCCTAAAGAAATCATTGATTCCAGAGAGTGTTCTTTGAGGAGGAGGTCAATCAAAGAATACTTGGTGAAGTGGAAAAATTTCCCATGGAGGATACCACTTGGGAGAATGAGGAGATTTTGCGGCATCACGACTTGCAATTGCTTGTGGACAAGCAATTTTGGGGAGGCCAGATTGTAATGTCCCCTTCTCAACAATGATCTTGTAGATGGCCGTTAGCCTATTCTGAAGACCCATAGGCTACTCAGAAGTGGAAATTAAGGTTTCCTATCCTTGTGGAGGTTGTTTCAGCTTTTTTTGAAGGTTTCCCTTGGAATTCTGGAGTTATGCTGGTGGTTTCTTTTTGGGTTTTCAGAGAGCTTCGCAACAGTGTAGCTGGCATGTTGATATGAGCAACTTCCTGAATTTACTATTTTTAGTAAATTCTATTTTTGGCAATGGTCCTTTTGGCATCAACACTTTTGGCCCCCCCTCCGTGAGTTGTTCAGTTGGTAGTGTGAATTTGGCTTTCTGGCTCCTTTTTTTGGTGAGATAAGGTATTTTAATTAATAATGTTATATTTTCACTTTATGACCTTGGCCTAGTGATATAACATTAAGTTGTGTTTTAAAAAGGGGTCATCATGGGTGGACGCCTCATCAGGAGGTGAGATAAATAGTTTCTAAAGGTGAAAATGTGACTTACAAAATGGATGCCAGCTTGAGGAAAAAGTATTATTTTTAATAAATCAAGTTTTATTACTTCATGAAGTGGGACGCCATCTTGAGGGGGAGTTGGTCAACTTGAAATTTGAAAAGTGTTGACTCTGGGGGTTTGGGCACACCTTTCTAGAGGCTTCTAGAAGTTCTCCCAAAGATTTATAAGGAGAGCTTGGTTCTTCATTTGAGCATCTTATGTCTTCAATATTGTTATGTTGCTAGAATGGTGTCAAAATTGCTTCGAGGGATGCATACCTCCTAGCTTGGCTTAACTTCTTGCTTGGAAGATAGCAACTAGTTGAGAATTGGTTGTAATGGAGTTATCTTGCTTTTTGCAGTTGAATTTCTAGTATTTCAGTCAGTTTTGCAGTTGCTGGTTTGACTATAGCTGAATAGCGTTTTTCTTAGAAGTTCTTGAGTGATTTTATTTTGGTTATGGGTAGTTGATAAATGTGATTGGCAAGTTGGGGAGACCCTTTCCACCAATTTTCAGATTTTAATACACAGTTTTTGATTTTATAGAGCAAAATCACCCCTCCTTGAGGGTCGTACCATTCTAGTTTTGTCTTGAATTCCGTACAAAATTAATGAGATTTGTTTGGGATGGTTTTAGTGTTCAATCTTGGTTGCCATCCATGTTAGAAGCTTATGCATTTTACTTCATGTCGATTGATTGAGTTTTGAGCAAGATATGAGTATTTTAGTGAAGTTACAAGTTGTTGGTCTGTGCAATTTCAATCATTGTTCAGTCATATCAGATTGTAGGAATTCGTCTTATGAGTTGGATTGAGTCTAAGAAGTCAAGTTGAGTATAGGAGAGTCCTTTTACATTATTGCAACAATGAATGACTTCTAATCATGCATTCTTGGCAGGCTTTCTATCTCATTGTAATTTGAATAGGAGTACTGTAAGCATTTCTTCTCTTCTCACCTAGCTCTTGCAATTCCCACGATTGTGGAAGAGACTGGCCTCATCTCAGTCTTTAGTTTCAGTTTCATTTCCTTGTATCACCCGCTGAATAAGTGGAAGAGGCTAGCATGCCGCCTATTTATTTACTGTAATGCATTGCAACATCAATTTGTTGATCATCTGAGCCATCGACATACTCTCGTTGAATAAGTGGTCGAGTTGCATATTTAATTTCAGCAATGTAATTTCATTTTCAGTCCTCCCAATGAATAACTGCTTGAGTTGATTGTTATCTTCTTTCATTGTACTTTCCAACAGTCTCAGCTTGTGCTAACGATCCCCTTTGGAGTATGCTCTCACCTTGCCCTCACTGGGATCTGGGTTGATCAGAGGAAAGGGTTCCCTTCAGTTGTTTTATGATTTCACTAACATTAATTGGTGAAATTAACATGTTAAAAAAAAGTAAAAAAATTGGCTAGCACATTTCAGCATGGCCTTGCAGCTATTGGCAACGACATATACAACCTTGTATTTTGTGACTGCCCTTTAGCCACCTGACAAATCCTACACTTAGATACATATCTGGTTACATCTCTCTTCATCTTTGGCCAATAATATTTTTCTTCTACTAATGCTATTATCTTATCTTTGCCAAATTATCCAACCAACTCACCACTATGAAGCTCTCTAATAATGTTTTCCCTCATAGATCCAACTGAAAAAGATGCATGCATGAATGTAACTCCATGTTGTATGTAACCTCTCATGCAATTTTTCTTGTGACCAATTAATTTTTCAGCTGTACATGAGAATTTTATTTTGAGCCCAACATTTATTTACATCATGAAATATTTTAAATCCCAACTTTGAGGAGTTGGGTTTCATAATTTTTACATAATTTGATTTTTTGGCATTTTAAATGCTCTTTACAAACCTTCAATTTATAAATTTTGGGCTAATAAAGTAAAATATTAATTACATTGATTTAGCCCCAATTTTAACCTAACAATAACATTAAAAAATTTAAATACCCAACCAATTGGATAAATAATTTTTCCCATTCTTTGAGAGTGCCGAAATAGGTGCTTGAAAACTACCTGCAACAACCCAAAAATCAAACATTACAAGCATTCAAAATTAAAAAAAATTGTGTAATGCAAGATTTACATACACCCTTGTGCATCATATTCCAATTATTCTAATCATGGAGTTGTAGCTTCCTTGTGAGTAACCCTAAAACTATAATCAAGGAGTTGTAGCTTCCTTGGGTTGTAACCTTAAATCAAAGTTATAAGTTTAGATACCCTAAATTGTCCTAGCCCGCAAACTAGCATTTTAGCACTAATATTCATATTTTTCATTTCAAGATATCTCTTCCAACCTATAGCTCAGTCGTAAATCCAAAAAAATCCTCATAGCACATCTCCCTATAAAATTTGAGCCCAAACAAACACCCAAGTAAAAATCTATAACCCTCGGAAGTCCCAACATCAATAATAATCTCAATTGTCATCTCTAAAATTTCTAGGATTAAAATGGTAAAAAATATTTTGTATTTATATGCAATTTTTCTAATTTTCCAAAAATCAAATATCAATAGCCGACAATTGAAATCGAAAATTCAAATGATAAAATATGAACACCAACATATTCAAATTGTATCGAAAAAGAGGTTGTCTAGGGCATGGGATGCCCTAGAATCATTACCTCATGTCCTTGGTAGCCCCAACATAGAATCCATACTTAAATCTATCATTTCTTTGCATCAGACTCTCTAGTACTTGCAAAGGTATATACAACCCTGTATTTTGTGTCTGTCCTTTAGCCACTTGAAAAATCCTACACCTAGAAACATATCTGGTTACATCTCTCTTCATCTTTGGCCAATAATATTTTTCTACCAAAGCTATTGTATTATCTTTTCCAAAGTGTCCAACCAACCACTGCTATGAAGTTCTCTGATAATGTTTTCCCTCATAGATCCAACTAGAAAAAGATGCATGCATGATTGTAACTCCCTGTTGCATGTAACCTCTCATGCAATATGTCTGGTGCCCAATTAATTTTTCGATTATACATAGGCATTATATTTTGAGCCCAATATTTATTTACATCATGAAACATTTTAAATTTCAACTTTGAGGATTTGGGTTTCATAATTTTTACATATTTTGATTTTTTGGCATTTTAAATGCTTTTACAAACCTTCAATTTATAGATTTTGGGCTAATAAAATATATATTAATTACATTGATTTAGCCCTATAGTGTAGGAAAATGTAATCCTTTACATTTTCACACTTTGTTTGGGTCACCTCAATTAAATTCGACTTAATTATGTCTTAATAACCCCTATTTTACATCTATAAGCCTAATAAATTACATTTTTCAAAAGGGAAACCCGACAACAATCAATGCCAACAAAAGTAATTACCTTGATTAATGTGTGTTCCAAGAGTAGGGACAAGGTCCTCCCTAGGCCTTTGGAACCAAATTTAAAATATGTTTTTGGTGGTATTTTAACGTCCCCGAATTCAAATTTCAATATTGGCTTGTAATGTTTATTTTTCTGGAAATTAAGGATAGATACCTATAATACAAGGTTATTTTATCAAATCAAGTCTAAGTTTTATCAAATTTTTGAGAGATCAATCCTAAGAACCAATATTATTGTCAAGAGCATTCAAGGGTAGATTCATCAGTCATCTACATCAACAATAAAGATCTCAAGCATCATGTCAAAATATTTTACAATCATGCATGTTTTTGGAGCTAACATTATGATGCAGGTTTCAAGATCCAAGTTAGATTCAAGCATCATGATCCACATCCATTGAAGCCATTTTATGCAAGATCAAGATCAAGATTTCAATCCTCCAAAGGTTTATTCAAGGGTTTGGTGAGTTTCAACATAGCATTGTTCATTCATCATTCCTTTCATGTTTTATTATTCCAATTCAAGGTTTAATTACCAAAATAGGGTTTGACCAAGGAAAACACTTATCCACCAAAAATAAATATTTTCCCCTCTTGTGAATGTGTAGGTTTATAGGTTGAAGAAGGATTGAAGACCTCAAAGTTGCAAAGTTGCAAAAAAAATTCAACATTGTTGTTAATCCATAGAAACTCACCCACAAACTTTATTTCCAATTGTCTAAAATTGAAACTTGGGTCAAACATAAGCTATAGACTGACACCAAAGGATCCCAAAAGATGAGTAAAACCTCTACATAGAGATCCATTCGCCCATGGGTGAATGAGTCCTAGGAATCCTTCAAAAACTACATTTTGGTGATAGGTACACATCACTCTTCCATTTCTAGATCTATCAAAAATTTATGGTTTATGTTTGTATTATACTTTAAATTGATTATTCAAGTTTGAATGGGCATAATTGAGTTGATTTACTATTTTTAGTTTTTCTCCCAAAAGTGGTGTTCAGGTTGATACCCCCATCCTCAATCATAAGGAAAGTAGCAGATTCACTCATTGAGTTGACTCACCTAAGGGTTGTAAGTCAGTTCTTTGTGGGGATCTCATTTTCTAATGAAATAAAGGAAAATAGGTCCATTCATCCCCCTTCATACATACACATCCATTCATATGATATATTTTTATCACATTTTTTTTTGTTTCAAGTCCCAATTTTCACCCAAGAATAACATTAAAACATTTAAATACCTAGAAAATTAGATACATAATTTTTCCCACACTTTGAGAGTATCGAACTAGGTGCTTGAAAAATTGCCTACAACAAGCCAAAAATCAAACAAAACAAACATGAATTAATAATTTTTTTGTGTGATGCAAGATTCCCATACACCCCTAGATGCTCTTGCATCATATTCCAATTATTCTAATCATAGAGTTGCAACTTCCTTGGCAGTAACCCTAAAACTATAAACAGGGAGTTGTAGCTTCCTTGGGTTGTAACCCTAAATCAAAGTTGCAACTTTAGATACCTTAAATTATCCCATCCCGTGAACTATCATTTTAAAACTAATATTCATCTTTTTCAGATCAAGTCAGCTCTTCCAACCTATAGCTTAGTTGACAATCCAAACAACTCCTCATAACGCATCTCCTTATAAAATTTGAGCCCAAACGGACAACCAATTCAAAAGTTACGACCCTCGGAAGTCTGTGCATCAATAATAATCTCAATTTCCTTTTCCAAAATTGTTGGGAATAAAATGGTGAGAATACTATGTATTTATATGCAATTCTTCTAATTTCTTGAAAATCAAATATCGATAACCGACAATTGAAATTGGAAATTCAAATAATTAAATATCAACACCAACATATTCAAATTGGAGACAAAAAGAGGTGGTCTAGGGCATGGGGTTCCCTAGAATCATTACCTCGTTGTGTCCTTGGTAGCCCCAACATAAAATCCATACTTGAATCTGTCTACGACCTTGTAGGTACTATAAATTGCATACACAACCTTGTATTTTGTGATTGCCCTTTAGCCACCTAACAAATCCTACACCTTGATACATATCTGGTTACATCTCTCTTCATTTTTGGCCAGTAATATTTATCTTCTATCAATGCTATTTTCTTATCTTTTCCAAAGTGTTCAACCAACCCACTGCTATGAAGCTCTCTGATATTTTTTCCCCTCATAGATCTAGCTAAAAAGAGATGCATGCATGAATGTAACTCCCTACTGCATGTGACCTTTTGTGCAACATGTCTAGTGCCTAATTAATTTTCCATCTGAAAATGGGCATTTAATTTTGAACCCAACATTTATTTACATCATGAAATATTTTAAATTCCAACTTAATGGAGTTTGGTTTCATAAATTTTACATATTTTTATTTTTTTGGCATTTTAAATGCTCTTTACAAACCATCAATTTATAGATTTTGGGCTAATAAAATAAAATATTAATTACATTGATTTAGCCCTAATTTTCACCCAAGAATAAAATGAAAACCTTTAAATACCCAATGAATTGGATAAATAATTTTCTCATGCTTTGAGAGTATCGAAATAGGTGACTAAAAATTGTCTACAACAAGCCAAAAATCAAACAAAACAAGCATGAAATAATGTTTTTTTGTGTGATGTAAGACTACCATACACCCCTGGATGCTCTTGCATCATATTCCAGTTATTCTAATCATGGAGTTGTAGCTTCCTTAGGAGTAACCCTAAAACTGTAATCAGAGAGTTGAAACTTTCTTGGGTTGTAACCCTAAATCAAAGTTGCAACTTTAGATACGTGAAATTGTCCTAGCCTACGAACTAGTATTTTAACACTAATATTCATCTTTTTGGTATCAAGTCACCTCTTCCAACTTATAGCTTAATCGACAATCCAAAAAACTCATAACACATCTCCCTATAAAATTTGATCACAAACAGACACCCTAGTCAAAATTTATTACCTCAAAAGTCTTTGCATCAATAATAATCTCAATTACCTTCTCCAAATTTGATAGGATTAAAATGGTGAAAATACTTTGTATTTATATGCAATTCTTCTAATTTCTTGAAAAAATCAAATACCGATAGCTAACAATTGAAATTAGAAATTCAAATAATAAAATATTAACACCAACATATTCAAATTGGAGCCAAGTGAGGTGGTCTAGGGCATGGGATGCCCCAGAATAATTACCTCAATGTGTCCTTAGAAGCACCAATATAAAATCCATACTTAAATTTGTCCATAATCGTACAGGTATTGAAAATGGCATATATAACCTGTTGGATGTTATGGTCGAGTTACTGATATGTGGTTGTCATCGATGTCAACACTATTAGCATTAATGTCTTTAAGACTGCATATGTCAAGGATATTGAGAAAATTGTAATAAAATATGTTACAGGTTGTTTGTGAAGCAGTGAAGATCAGTATGGTAGAAAGTTCAGTATGTTGATAACGAGATGTTTCAGATTAAAGGTTTTTTTTTCAAGCCTATCTAGTTTCTACTCTGAAATTTTCAGAGGTGTGCATGAAGATTTGAGCAAGTTATAAGTTTATGTGTTCTGAAAGCTATTCTGTTACTGCAAATGGTGTTCATGGAAGAAGATAATGTGATTTTGGTAATCTGAGTTGTTGTGTATGTTCTTGAGGTGTCCATGGATGTTTCTAGATCATGTTCTATCTATGTTGCACATCCACATTGATCATTGTTCTCGTGATCCAAGATTTTCTCTTGCGTGTTCATGTTTTTCATGTTCATGGCCGACAAGGTGTTTGAAGTGTGTTGTGGATATTCGAGGAAGAATATTTGAAGGTTTTTTGTGTTCAAGAACATTGTTTTGGGTCTCTACTATGTTGTGGCTGACTTTGGTTGATGCGCATTGATAATCTTTATTATTTTGGGCCGACAGTTTGCATTCATTCTATTATTTTGTTGAAGCCGACATAAAGCAATGTAAATTCTTGTTGTGGATATATATAAGTGATTGTTTTCTCATTTTGTATGTATGTGAAGTGTGTGTATGCAAAGTGTGTGAGTGTTATGTGCGAAAAAGGTTTAGATCATTCAAAGGCAGAGAAAAGTGTGAAGAAGAGTGAAAGAAAGTGAAGAAGTGTTCATGTGCTTAACCGAAATTGTACTCAGGCATTAGCAGATGCTACTTTCTCAGTTCAGATTTTTCAGATGGATTTAATTTGAATTTTTTCTATAAGATAGTGAATCTTCCTTTGAGTAGTAAGCTCTAGGTAATATGTCTGAATGCATGTGCATTCCTCTTATATTATTCTTATAATTTTAACAATGTATAACTTGTGGATTAACCTCCACCATGGTTTTTCCCCTAACAGGGTTTCCACACAAAAATCTTGGTGTTATGTGTGTTTCTAATGTGTTGTTGATTCATGCTTTCACTGTTATTAATCAGATCTGAGATTAAAGGTTAATAAGTTTAATAAGTTTGAAATTATGTGACAAATGATTCACCCCCCTCTCAGTTGTCTACCCTTGTGTTTCCAACACAACCCTGTATTTGGTGACCTCCCTTTAGCCACCTAAAAAATCCTACACCATGATACATATATGATTACATCTCTCTTCATTTTATCCAATAATATGTATCTTCTACCAATACTATTGTCTTATCTTTTCCAAAGTGTCGAATCAACCCACCACTATGAAGCTCTTGGATAATGTTTTCCCTCATAGATCCAGTTGGAAAAAGATGCATTTATGAATGTAACTCCCTGATGCATGTAATATCTCGTGCAACATGTTTGGTGCCCAATTAATTTTCCAGTTGCACATGGATATTTTATTTTCAGCCAAACATTTATTTACATCATAAAATATTTTAAAATTTAACTTTGAGTTGGGTTTCATAATTTTTACATATTTTAAGTTTTTGGCAATTTAAATGCTCTTTACAAAGCTTCAATTTATAGGTTTTGGGCCAGTAAAATAAAATACTTGTTATATTGATTTAGCCCCAATTTTCACCCAAGAATAACCTTAAAATATTTTTATATGTAGCCAATTGGATAAATAATTTTTCCCATGATTTGAGAGTTCCAAACTAGGTGTCTGAAAACTACCTACAACAAGCCAAATATCAAACAAAATAGGCATGAAATGATCATGTTTTTATGTGATGTAATATTTCCATACACCCCTAGATTCTCTTGCATCATATTCAAATAGATAAGGCTCTTCTACAACCACCATAATTCATAAATCACATATGATGGTGAAGGGAGGAAAATACTTTGATCTCTATGAGCTTATGCGGTAGCAACTATTGGAGAACTTGCACAAAACTAAGAAAACTACAGACACTGAAAAATATCTTTAAGTCTGCGAGCGTCATTTTTCTTGGTCATCATCTTTCGATAATTGAATAATATTTGATCATATTCCTCTATTAATTACATAGTTTTTAATTATTTAATTGATTCACCTTCTCATTTCTATCTTGATCAATTAAAGTTATTAATTGCGTCGCTAATATATCCCTTTTTCCAATAATTAAATAAATTATTTGTTTGATTATTTGTCTTGCATCCATAGTCAAATAATAATTATTTGACCCTTTATTCTTCTATAATTAAATAACTAACCAAATTATTTAATTATGTGTCATTCATCCCTTTTGAATAAATAATTTATCCAAATCAATCTTCCATGTTTAATTTCTATCTCCTCCTTTAATTAAATTTATGAATTTAATTAAATCTTCTTTTTCATTTCCTCCAAATAAATAATTTATTTGCCACTTGTCCTTCTCCTCCATTTTTAAAATAAATTATTTATCCCTATATTTTGGTCAAAGATCCCCTGTCATTATTTCATGGCATAGCCTGCATGTCTGTCATTGCATGCATGTCTATCATTGCATGCATGTCTGTCATAGTCGTTGGCATCATATCTTTTCCATGCATGGCATATTCTGGTTGCATCAATTTTTAGCCATTGATCTTGGCATCTTTCTAGAATGATCTCAACCATCCATTTTGTAACCTCCCTCTCATGAATCCTCATCCAGTGATCTTAGAATATTTCTAGAAGATTAATCTTAGCTGTCCATTCGAAAGGTTGTCTATAAAAACAACCTTTCTCCTCCATTTTCAATTTAACAGCTAATTGTCTCCAACTTTCTACTTACTATTTTGCAGGTATTTGCACATGTGAAGCAACAAATCTGAGGGCAAAGATTGAAAAAAGGAGAAATAGGAGAGCAAGGGAAGTGATTCAAAATTCAAGCATGGGGAGTGTTTTGATTTAATGTTTTTATTTTCCTTATGCTTTCATTGTTTTCTCTTGTTTGGATGAGGTTAATAGCTTAGATTTGTGTTGGCTGTCACTTAGTCTATGCTATTTTATTTTACCCCATCTTACATTGGTGAACCCGACGCGAATCTTACAATTTTGCAAAAAAATCATTTGTTTTCTTGTTTGTTTTTGTTATTTTGTAGGTTACAGCCGAGAATTTACACAAAATCTCGACATCTTATTTTGAGCACAGAAAAATGGACGCATGAAATCCTAAAAAATGATTACCTGAGTTTTGTAGGCCTCACTTTTAGCTTTTCATAACTTCAAATGGTTTGAAATTTTGATATGTTTTGAGAAATTTATGATCGTTTTAGTGCTCGCAGCTTTTTAAGATTTAGTTGTTAAGATTCATTTTTTCTTTTGTTTATAACACTTTTGTTGTGCAAGATTTTTCCAAAAAAAATTTGGGTTTTGAAGGTCTATGTCTTAGCTTTCCATAGATTTTACGGTTTAATTTTTTTTTTAAGTTATCACTATTTTAGTTTGATATTTTTATTCAGGTTTTTTTTTTGTTTACTAATGTTTTGTTTTCAACTTGTGGCTTTCATTAAGAAGATCTAACTTGTGGTTTTACAATATTTTTGACTTGTTTTGGATAAGAAATATTTTGTGTGTTTTTCAACACACTTTTTGAAGAGCTAAAATTTCATTTCATTCATTAATTTTAAAATTTACAACAAATTTCATTTACACTCATGAGGATAAAATTAACCACAATTTGCATATGTCATTCATTTGGCCTTAAAATTTACAACAAATTGCATATTTCATTCATGGGCTTAAAATGAACAACAAATTGTATTTTCCATTCATGGGTTTAAAATGAACAGTAAATTGCATCTTCCACATTCATAAGGTTTAAAAAGAACAAAAATATGCATTTTTCACTCATGGGATTTAAAACTGACTTGCATCACATTTCATTGGCTTAAAAATAATCCAAGTGTTTTCAAATAATAAGAAAATTTTAAAATCAATCGACTTTGTTTTAGTGTAGAAAACACTTCAATTGGTGCTTTAAAAATAACAACTGTTTTCTTTCACATAGATTAAACTAGAGGGTAAATGAACACCATGTCTTAGTGTTTGAGGGTGGTAGGTATTATGCTCTCACCTTGTGCAAACTTGGTGATCAGAAAGCCAGACCCATCTATTTATGTGTTCACCCATTAGAAGGGTCTACCTTGGTGGGAAAAAATACTCACCCCAAGGGATGATCCTAAGAGGTAACGGGCTAAAGCCAAGTCCTTCCAAACCGCTATAGAAATTTGTGATTGCAAGGAAAGTTTGTAGTCAACGGGATGTGGTATGTGATAGATCTCCCCCAGTATCTTTATGATATGTAACCACTTGTTCTAAGGGTAGGGAGACCTCTTGAGGGAGTTTATCATAGTACCTCCCTGAACCGGATGCCCTTACTAGACACCTCTTGTTTGTAGTAGCCAAAATCCTTCTATTTGTTGGTGCAAGAGGTCAGACCTCTGAAGTCGTCCCACATACTCACGGTTCTTAGTAGAGATGAAGAGTTCATCATGGGAGATTCATGAGAACTTGAATCTTGGTTGAACCAAGAAGTGAGTGTCGTGTTGGGGGAGCCAGTGTGGCCAAGCTTCTAAGTCATCCACTAATAATAAGCGCAACTAGTTAATCCAAGTGGAAATTCAATGAATATTGTCCTTTCCAACCATAGGATTCATGCTTGTTATATTAAAATAAAACCTTTTCACATCCTAAATCAGACCAAAACAAGTGTTTGTGACTGTATTATGTGTTTTCCAAGACAAATTTCATCAAAATCAGTCAAAAATCCACTCAAAACTAGTCCAAAACTTTAAATTTTTAACATAACTTTTTGTGAACCGCAACTTCTTGAAGCAAAACCACAATAGACTGATCACCAAAGTTTCAAAAAATCATTGTCCAAAATTGATCCAACTCATCTTGACTATGATCTTGATTTCAAAACCAGATACTTGCAGACCTTTACCAGTCCATTCCATCATCCTCATTTAGGATTGCACCTTAGATCACCTTTTTCTTGCATAATTAATCTTGGGTCTTAGGTTTCACATACCTTCTAGATTTCAGTTAGGAAAATTATCAAGCCTTTGGACAATCCTTGGTTACTTATCTGACTTGTCATTGACCTTCATCTTTTAATTTATCAATATTTTTCTTTATCATCTTGGTCAAAAATTTCGGTCTCAAACTTGTGTCCTAGTTTAGACTCACCTTTTCAAATCCATCATCTTGGTCACCACAAAGGTCTATGACATTTGGGTTTGTTATCTTGGACCTACATTAGCTTGGTTTCCATCCTTTGTCTCAAATTTTAGAATTCATATCCTTAGTATTATCATTCATATCATACCCTTTGACCATAGCTTCATTATCATTCTATCAATCCTTAGTCTTGGACTTAGAAATTGTACTTTCACTTTGCATCCTTATATCTCAAAAACACAAAAACATAGTTTTATTTCACCTTAGCCTTAGTTGTATCACTACTCTTGATCATTAATTTAGCATCATTTAGTCTCCTTGTCATTATCCTTCATCATTAATTAGTCCACCTTTGATATCCTTTACATTCATTAGTTTCATTTAGCTTCATCCTTTGGTCTCAAAGTCAACATTATCCATGCATGATCATTTTGAATCCTCATATCCCTATAATCCAAAAAATCACAAAAATATAGCTTATTCCCATACCATCTTGCATCATTTAGCATTTAGCTTCATTTGAATGCCATGTCCTTTGGTCATAAGGTCATTATTATCCTTGCATTATCACTCCACATCCCTATATTATCCCAAAAAATGCCAAAAACATATCCTTTGGTCATCATCATCCTTGCATATAATATGCTTTGGTCATAGGGTCATTATCATTCCACCATTCCTTAATCTTGGTCTTAGGTACATTGGCACTTTGCATCCTTATATCCATGAAAATCACAAAAAAATAGCATAGTTCCATATCCATTTTGCATTGGCACCTTGCATTGTCATCCAAAGGTCAAAATTTCTGTATGGTCCTCACTAAGTTTGCCTTATCCATCCTAATCCAAATTCATGACCATGTCTTCACTTTACCTTGATCATCTTCATAGTCAAGCTGAATACTAATAAATCCTCAATCATCAATACCAACCACTCACATACCCTTCTTACCAAAAATCCATAAGCTCCAGTCCTTCATCCATATACCCTCACTATCAAGAGTCACTTGACACAATCCATACCATTAATCCCTAACAAATATTCATTAATCATCATTATCCTAACCTTGACAAGGGAAACCAACCTTCCACTAGTCCATTCCAATCCTCCACATCCTATCATAATCCATCATCCACTAGTCCATTCCAATCCTCCACATCTTATTCTAATCCATCATCCACTAACCCATTTCCATCCACTCCATCCCAAACTACAATACCATCCAATAAAAGCACATTAATTAATTCTCTCCAAGGACAACTAGAAAAGGAACTTGTTTGAATCTTAAATGAAAACAAACTTAGGAAATCCAATCACATTTTTGATCCTACACCATCCAACCATTTGAAACCATCATGTCCTCCATTTCCTATGAATACCAAAAAATATCTTTCTATTGAAGCTCCATTATTGCCATGTCAAAATCCTAGGTCTATCAAAGAAAATCATATCCTTGTCCAAAATCAAATTCCATTTCCTAAACTTGAGGATACATGCCAAAAGAAAAGTCCAAAGCATGACATCATAGCTTCACCTTCATGTCAAGATCAAAGTAGTCCATCCCATGACCCCATCCTTAAGTCCATCCAAGAAGTCCTTCTAGATAATCATGGGATCCAAAATACACCTATCCTTGCTCAAGAGTCTATTCAAAACCATGTTTTCCAAGATACACCTTTTTTGACCAAGATCCTACCATTGAACAAGAAAACCAAAATGGTCCTGTCATCGACCTTTATACCATCCATGATCAAACATTTGAAGTTAGTCTTATCCAAACTCCAAACACCTCCATTTCCCAAGATAATACACTTGCCTCCTTTGTACATATAGATAATCAAATGAATTATGTGGATAACATCAAAGAGGAGCATAAAGAAGCTACTATTGATCAAGTCAAAGAAGAACATATAAAAGTTACTATGGATCAAAGAAAACATAAAAAAGATACCATTGATTATGTCAAAGAAGAAGACACAAAATCTAGCATGGACATCCCAAATGATCAAGAAGAAACAAGCATGACGAATGTTAAAGCCATAGCATCCTATCAATTAGGATCATCCACCTTTGTCAAATCAGGATTTCTTACAAAGGAGAATATTTCAAGTAACATTTTTCACATACACAATGATGGTTTAGCATCTTTTAAAAATAAAAAAAATACCCCATCGTAAATAGAATCTGTCAGAGTATGCAATATCAAGGAAAAGGAACAGGCCTACACGAGCAAGGAATTCTAGAACCAATACAATTTAAAGAAAATTCTAGACATCAAGGTCTTGGTTATTCTTCAGTTAGAGCATCAAATGCTGTTAGTGGTGCCTCCTTGATATTGGGGGAAACTTTATCTGATACAAAAATCAAAATGGAGGCCACGAGTAGTGCTTTTCATAAGTTTTTGTCAACACTCCTTCCATCCACACTATAAATTGACATTCCAACATGAATAAACCTTCTATTTGGAACCAACAAAAAGAAAATTATTACAAATCCAAAGTTCAAAATCAAATTTCAAAGGCCATTGAATCAAAAAAAAATCCAATTGGACAAATGAAGTTAAAATGGATCCCAAAGAAAAATGGATCAAGCAAAAAAATGTTCCAAGTTCAAAAGTCAATCAAAATGTGGAGCCACAAGAAAAGAGGACTCCCACATATAATAAATTTCCACCTCCTTCTAAATGGTCATCAAGCAGGGCATATAAAGGTGTTGGTTCCAAATGCTATCCCATTCAAAATTCCAAACTCCATCATCCCCCATCCCAAGTTTGGAAAATAAAAACTGCTATATCCAAATGTCCAAATAATCCTTCCATGACTACCATCATCCATCATTCCAAAAATCCTACCTCACAAATCTGTCACATCTTGGACACAACTGTTTATCATAAGGACTCCCATGGTACTCTATCACAATGTGTGTATTTTGATAATGCCAACACTAGTATTAGAGAGGATCACAATGCCATCAATCAGTTGTATGCAAGTGCCATGATCCTGACAAGATAATTACTCCATAAAGTTCACTATTGGCATATCATGACACTAGTATCTACATCAACATCATCAAAAGAATCATAACAATCAACAATCATCCAAAATATCAAGTCGATATAAAAAAAATCAATAAAATTATAACCTTGATGAAAACCTGGAAAACAGGCGTCTTGTGTGACATTATAAAAAAAAAAAAAGAGAGAAAAAGAGAAAAAAAAAAGTAAAGAAAAAAATTATGTCCAATAGTGAAAACCATTTTTATGGCGCTTTGGATAAGTACCATGATGAAAACCTGGAAAAAAGGCATCATGTGTAAGAGAAATTATCTATGTGGACCATTACACTTGGGGGCAAGTTGTCTCGTCTCCCATGCCTTTCTCATAACATTTCCATCTATCTATCCAATCTATATCGTTTCTATACATTTTCCCACCTACCTTGATCTTGATAAGAAATGGAGCACATACATAAATCATGCTTTGGGAAAAAAATTGACATGTCTATCCTTTGGTCATACACCATCCATAAAATATCATGTCATTGACTTCATATAATTTATCTAAACCCATATCTTGGAGAAAATAAATCATTCCTATGCGAAATAGTCCTTGAAGATCATATCCTAATTATTCCATCCAATAATCCTCATGTCTCTTATCCTTTTCCAAAATCAATCCATTATCCTTTCATACTTATTGTTGGACTTGGTTTCCCTTGTCATTAGTTTAAGGATTCTAATCCATTTATCCAAGTTTCCTCCATAATCCAATCTAGTCCTAAGGTTAGTCATTTCAAATGTAACAAGCCTAATCCATACAATCTTGATATGCACTCTAGTGCATCATCCAAAACATTCATTGGCTTTGTTCCCAGCCTTGCTGCAATCCTTGATCCTTTAGTTACATTATCATCTACGAGATATGTCTTTCCCAATCCTCAGTTATTTTGGGATGTGTCCTTCCCATATCAAACAACATTGTCATCATCATCATCACCTATCAATTGGTTTTTAGCTTGACTAGGGGCAAGATCATGTTTGTCCTTGGATCGTTGTGCATGCCTGCTTGGTTGATTGCGGGTATCTTTCACATGCATTTTCCATGATCCTTATAGTTATCATCCATAACAAAGTCTCATTCATCCATAATAAATCTTTGTTATCCTTCCCATGGCTTAAGAACAACCAATATTTGGTATCCTTTGTCTTCATGATCATCCTTTACATTCGTCCTCTTATTCCCCTCGCACATAATAAATTGGTTCTATACCTAATTGGGGGAAATTCCTTGACTTACATCTTCATGGGAAATAATACATGGTATCAACCCTTTAAAACCTTCAAAATCCATAAAAATCATAAAATATCGTAAAAAAATCCAAAAAAATCCAAAAAATTTCAAATATCCAAAAAATCCAAAACATTTCAAAATCCAAAAAAATCATAAAATCCTCAAAACCCAAAAACATCAGAAAAAATTCAAAAATTCTAAAAACGGAGACCAAGTTTGAGTATGATTCTGAGTTAGTTTTGTTAGATTGGTTGAACTACATTGTCTCTGTGCATCTTTTACATAGGCAAGGTTCATCTTAAATGGGCCCCTGAGGCATTAGGTCAGTCCCTTTAGGTTGTCCAAATAAAATCATGACTCTGTATTTTGTCGAACAAGACAAAGTCAAGTCATGTTGAACTACGAGGTCTCTATGTACTGCTACATAGGCAAGACCATCTGTCGATGAGCCACTGAGGCCCCCTAGGTCAATTCCTTTAGGGTTTGTTGATTCGGGTCATGTCCTTGGTTTGAAAGCAATCATCATTCAAACTAAAACAACAAACAAATGAAATATTTCATCAATCGGTTATCTTATCATCCATCAACCTGGTCATTCAATTGGAATGGGGCATTATGTCATTTGTCTCATTTGGTCTTATCTCTTGTCTCTTATCAAGATGTGTCCTTTTTGCAGTTAGGTCTCTTGTCAACATTTGTCACTTGGTCAACTTTATTAGATGTGTCCTCTACCTCAAACAGGATGTTTCCTTCCTACGGTTGATCACATCGCTTGGTAATATTCATCAATCTTCATCAAACAAATGATCAATATTTGTCAGCCTATTAATCAAATCAATTTGTTAGCTTTTTTCAATTTGTTAATCAATCTATCGATCAAATCAATTTGTCATCTTTGTCAACCAGCTTTTTCACACCAATCAATCTTATTAGCTTGGTCAATCAATATTGCCTTCATCAAGATGTGTCCTTCCTAAGGCTACGAATGTTCAATCAAATCATTTTATCAATCCTTGTCAACGTATCAATCAACTCATTCATCTTGGTCAACCTAATCAATCAATCAAACAATCCTCATTATCACTGGAAAACACTATCTTGGCAAACACTTTGTTGGTCTGGATTTTCTTATCTTTTCAATTGGTTTTCGGTCATATTACTAGTCTCCTCGAGGATTTCCTATCAATGGATTTAGAAGGACGATGATGGATCATGACCTCTTTTTTGTTTGTTTGTTTGTTTGTTTGTGGTTTGTCTTGGAAAAAAGATTGGGATAATTGGATCCTTAGTATGAGCTGGGGCATTCCTTTTCTTTTGGCTTTGTCTTTTGAACTACTTGTCTCTCACAAATGGTCACCTTGCACACCTTGGTTTATGTCATACCATGGTGTTTGTGGTCCATTTGTGACATTTTTGAAACCCAATGATGATAAATATAAAAATATAAGTATGAAAGTTGGTTCCCTTATCATTTCCTGTTTATCTTCTTTCCCCTTTTCGAGCTAACATCCCATATCCCTTGTCTTTTCCATGCTAACATCCATCTCCTTCATGCTAACATTTCTTCTATCCTTCATCCTCTAGTCTTATCTTCCATCTCGAGAGCACATTTGTATTCTTTGAACCCACCTGTCCTCTCGAGGGGGCATACCATAACCCTCCTGGTCATCCTTCCCCTTTCTCTTTACATGGGGGCATATTTTAGAATTAAATTTCTTTGACACAACCTGATGAACTGCATTATGTCAAAGAGGGGAAAAATGTAGACACTGAAAAATATCCTAAGTTTGCGAGCGTCATTTTTCTTGGTCATCATCTTTCGATAATTGAATAATATTCGATCATATTCCTCTATTAATTAAATAGTTTTTATTATTTAATTGATTCGCCTTCTCATTTCTATCCCGATCAATTAAAGTTATTTAATTGCGTCGCTAATATATCCCTTTCTCCAATAATTAAATAAATTTTTTATTTGATTATTTGTCTTGCATCCATAGTCAGATAATAATTATTTGACCCTTTATTCTTCTATAATTAAATAATTGATGAAATTATTTAATTATGTGGCATTCATACCTTTTGAATAAATAATTTATCCAAATCAATTATCCATGTTTAATTTCTATCTCCTCATTTAATTAAATTTATGAATTTAATTAAATCTCCTTTTTTATTTCCTGCAAATAAAGAATTTGAAATAAATTATTTATTTGCCACTTGTCCTTCTCCATTTTTGAAATAAATTATTTATCCCTCCATTTTGGTCAAAGATCCCCTGTCATTCTTTCATGTCATAGCCTGCATTTCTGTCATTGCATGCATGTCTATTATAGCCATCAGGTGTCATAGTCATTGACGTCATATCTTTTCCATGCATGGCATATTCTGGTTGCATCAATTTTCAACTGTTGATCTTGGCATCTTTCTAGAATCTCAATCTCAACCATCCATTTCATAACCTCCCTCTCATGAATCCTCATCCATTGATCTTAGAATCTTTCTAGAAGATTAATCTCAACTGTCTATTCAAAAGGTTGTCTATAAAAGAAACCTTTCTCCTCCATTTTCAATTTAACAACTAATTGTCCCCAACTTTCTACTTACTATTTTGCAGGTATTTTCACATGTGAAGCAAAAAATCTGAGGGCAAAGATTGCAAAAAGGATAAATAGGAGAGCAAGGGAAGTGATTCAAGATTCAAGCATGGGGAGTGTTTTGATTTAATGATTTTATTTTCCTTATGCTTTCATTGTTTTCTCTTGTTTGGATGAGGTTAATAGCTTAGATTTGTGTTGGTTGTCACTAAGTCTATGCTATTTGATTTTACCCCATCTTATAGAAATAAGATATGACTTTTGGTATGGCTCTCATATCATTTTTCTTATGTTCTATTTCATGAATGAATTATTGAGTATGAAGAATGTGGTTTGGAGAAGGGACATTCCTATCTCACATTAAATTAGGGAATACATGCATAAGTTTCTAGACACCAATCAATGCAATACAATGTTTTGGGGTTTCTGTAAAACATTCCAGAGTGAAATGCAAATGAGGGACAAAATACCCTCTCAAGTTATAGAAAGGTACAAGGATGTGATCACCTTCATGGTTGATAAAGATAATTATTACGTGGAAGCGGTTGAACCAAGGAATTTCTCGATTATAGTGTTGTCTTATGAACTTTCTAGAGAAAATTGGATTGCATATGCTGAAAATTTTCTCAGAAAACCTAAGGATACCACAATTGAGAGATTTGGTAGTTATGATGAAATAACCAAAAACTAAGTGAAAAATAATACAAAGAGGAAAGTAGGAAAGATGATGTCAAAATTAAAGAGGGTAATTGGCATTACAAAGGGTTTGGTGGATGTATACAAGCCTCCACCATCACTCCAAAAGGACCAAGGAGATCTAGCAGATCTACCCCTACTGTTGTTAAGACTTTTGAAGCTACTCAATCATCTCCTAGAAGAAAAAGAGCCACTACTAATATTTCAAAAAATCCAAGACTGTTGAATGAAAGAAGCCCAAAACTAAGTAGAAAGCAACAAGGTAAAAAGATTACTCTAGTAAATATTGATGATGATGAGGAAGATGAAGAAGAAGAATTGAAATCCTACATGTTGAATAGGAGGAAGAAGTGTATAAAACAATAAGAAGAAGAATAAGAAGAGATATCCATGGAGAAAGAAATTAAAGTAGAAACAATGAAGTCTCCTTTGAAAACATCTAAGCATGAGCCTCTACATTTTAGGGCTACTATCAATGAAATTATAGAGCATGATGCACTAAAATAGTTCATTGTGCTTTATGATGAAATGAGCCCTACTGAAAAAGCCACAATTGAGAAAGCAATAATCATGTATATGAGAAACTTCAATATGGCTCTAAATGAAATATTTGATCAACATATGGAAAGCCTAGAAGATGTGAGCCTAAGCAACAAAAGGAATGAATCTATTGTAGAAGAACCAAGGATGAGGAAACATGCATTAGAGAAGGCAAGTGTATCCATCTCTCATGAAGAAAGGGTCAAGTTGTCTCAATATCAAGCATAAGAATTTAGAATCAAACAAAGAATAAATGTTCTAATGGGGAATGATAAAAAAGAAATAAAGAGAATGGAGAATGAAATTAAAGAAAATACAACAAAAAATCTGTAAGGATTAAAGAATGTTGAAATCATTTATGATCAAGCCCCTCCAAATACTTCATATATACCTAATGTGTCTACTCATGACTTTGATACATCAATTTTTGAGGATAATATGACTAAAGATGATGTGATAGTTGAAAATGTCAAACTGAATGAGGAGACTTCTCCTCCAAAGAATAAAATTGTAGGGGATCAAATTAAAATGAGTGTCTCACCTCCAATGAACACTAAATTTCACAAAGAACATAATGTGTCTCCCCTGGAGAAAGATAAAGAAATGGAAGAAATTTTTGGATAGAAAGAAGGAAAGGATGCAAAATTCTTTGGTATGAAGATAGAAAAAGAAGGAAAGAAGAGGAAAAAGAAAATATTGAGAAAAATAAAGTTCAGGATGAAAAAGTGAAAATAATTGAGAAACAAGATGCTCCTATGGATAGAGGCTAGGGTTCTTCATCTACAATCTCTTTCCAAGATCTATTAGGGATGTATATGCAGTTTCAACCTGTGGTGGTACCTCAACTTCTGCAAATTCCAACACATGAGGGACAAATTGACTTAGTAAAAATATCTCCCCTCTATAATCTACAACTTAGTGATGCTTTGCATGCCTCTGCAAGAAAATAAATACTACAAGAAAATACAAAGAAGAGTTAATAGTTGATGAGGCAATCAAGATTATTCAAGAAGGTCTACCAAAAGTAAATATTGATGTCCCCCTGCCTCTGGAACAAAATCTAAAGATATTAATGGATTCTTTTAAGGATCACTCCTCTCACTTAGAGCAAAAGGAAAAACAAGAGGCCTTGAGAAAGATAAAAGATAAGAGAATGGGTGAAGCTTTTGACCATTTTGTTAATTCACACAGTAAACAACAGTAAGTGAAGATTGACTCTATTGAGTCAAAAATTACACAACTGGCTGAAACTTATGATCTATCAAGAGACATGGATAGATACTCTAGGGCTCAAATTGAGAATCTTCATGTACAATTGATATTGATATTGGATCAAAGAGAACACATAAAGAAACAATTATGTAGGTGCTAAGAGAAGCAGCCAATGTGTGGTTGGCATCATTGTCCAGATTATTGATCAAGCAATAGAAGTGGGCCAAAAAATGAAAACTCCTAGAAAATGGAATTAGGGTGAAGAATTGTGCATAAAATTTGAATGCCAAAATCACATTCTCACTTCAACAAAAGCAAACTGGGTTGCAACCTTGGTGAAACTTAGAGACATTCACAAGAAAATCCTACCTTCTAAGGAAGGTACAAACATATGATCAAGCCATTTTGGGTTTTTGTACACAACACCAATTTTTTGAGGCATCTCCATTTTAGGGGGATTTTTTGGTTTTTGAATTCATATAAAGGGGATTATATAGTAAGGGGGAGTTCATACATTTTTGAAATGTTGTAGATGGAATATATTTGTGCCCTTTGTCCTTGATGTCAAAGGGGGAGAGAAGCATATGTGTGTTGCCATTAATGGCATGGGGAGATTATTGGAAATAAGTGTTGTCACAACCCAATATGGGTTTCCATTGATGTCAAATGTGATGTTGAAGTATGTACACTCTCTAGAGATAGTTGTCATGTTGTGATATTAGTTGGAGCAAGTTTGGAGGGATACACAAGGAAGAATAATGATTAGTATGTTAACTAAGTGTGTTGCAGAGGATGATACTCATGTTCTGATGTGTATAATATTTCATTGATATTATCATAGGTTGATGTACCACATAGAAATATATGCTACAAAAGTTGTGCTAAAGAACTCATAGGGCAGACTCTCTGGAAAATTCATGATATGGTGATCTACATTCTTTCACCGAGAAGTATTTTGTCTTGCACTTTTGAAGGAAAGATTATTGTTTTTTAAAGGTGTCGCATCCAAGAAATCACGTCATTACACTTTTTATAGTAAAAGTTACAAGTACCAATGTTGTGGTATGAAACCTAACAGAGGAAAGCAATGATGGAAGCTTGGTGGAATGCTCTACATTCTTTTGAAAGTGAAGGGATAATCTTGTGGTTTTTTAAATATGTTTTGCAATGATAAAATCATACTACTTAGCAATATCAAGTAATGTAGTGGTACACAAGCATATTTTTTGGATGGCAGTTAGCTACAATCTATTTGGAATGCTCTATTCATGTAATTTCAATTGGTTTCTCCTCCTTTACCAACATTTTATGATCAAATACTTAAGTAAAAGACGGAATGAATATTTTTCATGATCTACAATGCCTACATCGAGGTCTGCATAATGATTTTGGTGTCTCCCCAGTTGCGTTAAGTCAAATAGTGAAAGTGTTGATGATATTGATACTATTTGGGTCGACATGACTTGTTTCATTCTTTGCAATTGATCTTGTTCAACTAATTTTATCTTGAATAATGTTTTGTGATGCATTTGGTCCCTTACATAGTGTATGATGATATACAACTAAATCTCTTTGATTTTGGATGTGTTTTGGAGTTGACCCATTCAATATCAATTAACTCATCCAATGGTCATCTTGGAGCCGACTTAATTGGTGTTTTGTGATATTGCAGAGGATATATGTAGAATATAAAATTCATTTATTAAGATGATGATTGTGAATATGTAGTGGAAGAGCTAAGTGAAAAATATGAAGTGTTCAAAATTATTGTAAAGGGTTAATTATGCAAAATAGTGACTTCATCATCAACATGTGTCAGATGCTTCTTCAAAGTAGTTCATAATCACTTTTTTACTCTAAATTTCATGTATCATGTTCTAAGACAATGAGTCTCATTAGATCCATTGTATCTTTCTCTAAGGTAGTATACCTTAGTTTGTAAGTACATAGGAAGTGAGCCTCAAACATTGTAATTTTTGTTATTTGTGAGCTACATATATTGTGAGTTAGTCCTCACCGTGGTTTTTCCCTCATTGGTTTTTCCACATTAAATCTTGGTGAATCTATGCGATGCATGCGTTCTCTTTTGTTCCTTTTGGTTAATGTGATACGTTGTTAATTTTCAAATAGAATTAGTTAAGTTTTAATATATGTTGATTCACCCCCCAACACATCTTTGTGTTTAACAAAACCTAATTTTTAAAGTGAAAATGATGAGAAAATTTTAAAACTAATGGTTGATAAGATTCTCAAATGTACTTATAGAAGAAATATTAATAAAATATGAAAAAAAAATTGAAAAAATTAAATGAAATAGGAAGATGTCAATTATTTGTTGAAATGATAATAATTCTTAAGTTTAGACCAATAATGAATATACTTGGCCTAGAAACATCAAATACAAATAACGAAAAATTTATTGTAGAAATTTTATTAATGTATATGAAAGAGTGGGTTCAAAATCATGTACCAAAGATAGTAATATTACATGATGTTTAATTACATCAATTATACTAACTAACCAAACAAATAAATCTTGCTTAATAAGGAAGATAATTCAAGCACTAAAAACAAGTAGAAATAAATTAATGAAATACATCAAGAGGTGTGAAAGAGTTGAGGACTCAAATAGTAATGATTTATAAGCATTCTTTGATAGACTCCCATTGAAGGATAAAGTCATCGTTCAAGCCTTAAAATCCCTAATTGTTTTTTTTGGAAAATAACATAAGAGTATCTCCTAATCAAAAAGATGTAAAAAGAATAATTTCTTGTTAAAAGCGTGAGCCACATCCAAAGCATTTTTTCATATGGAAAAATAGTCTTGAAATTGTATCCTCAAATAAAATTAGTCAAAAGTATTTTAAAATTAAAAAAACCATTTCTTGTCAAAATAAATCACGCATGCACAACTTGTTGTTGTAGAGTTCACATTAAAGTTTCTAATCATTATGATGTTTTTTTAACATATATATATAGATTTGTATACTAATGAGATTTTACAAGAGTGTACACCAAAATCTCCACCTAGATTGACAAGAGACTTTATTTCAATCATTTTATATGAAAGAGTAGATTGTTTATACATAGTGTAGCATTGTAAATTGTCACCTTTGATAATTTCACACTAATTTTTCTCCCTCCTAAGTGCATGGGCCTAACTATACATCTAATGTTCTAAATTATATGTTCCATGGCCCATTTGAACATTTATCAAGAAACCCATGTACAAAACCAAAGCAAACATTAAATATTTTGCTCCCGACACTTTACACCCTGCAAAATAGGGTTGGCACAAAAATGCCCTAGGTGAATTGGTCCTCCTATTTTGCCTCCAATTTTTAATATGTTAGAGTTAGAATTTTATTATTTGAATTTCAAATGTCAAATTTTGGCTATCGAGATTTAATTTCTAGGAAATTAGAACTATTGTGTATAAATACCTAGTCATTTCACCATTTGAAAATTGTGGCAATTATTGAAAGTATGTGGTGATCAAGAAATTATTATCAAGTCAAGAGAAGTCAAGAGCATGTTTATTGCAAAATTTCAATATTGAAGCATCATATCAAGTTTTATGTGAATTTGTTCATGTTTATGTTGTCTTTTTTTGTGAGGACTAATTATTGTAGGTCTTCCAAGCAATTAAGCCAATTTGAAATCAAGCATTGAGGTGATGTGTATGAATTCAATCCTTCAAGGAAATAATATTTGAGTGGTGAGTTTCAATCTGTAAGATGGGGTAAATCAAATAGCATAGATAATTGACAACAAAACACTTCTAAGCTATTAACCTCATCCAAACAAGAGAAAACAATGAAAGCATAAGGAAAATAAAAGAATTAAATCAAAACACTCCCCATGCTTGAACTTGAATCACTTCCCTTATCTCTCCTATTTCTTCTTATGCCAATATTGCCCTCAGATTTGTTGATGAAGTTGTAAGAATACCTACAAATAGTAAGAAATAAAGTTGGAGATAATGGTTGTTAAGTTGAAAGTGGAGGAGAATGGTCTCTTTTATAGACAACCATTCAAACGGATGGTCAAGATCAATCCTCTAGAAGGATTCCAAGATCGACATATGAGAATGAATGAGAAGGAGGTTATGAAATGAAGGGTCAAGATTGATCTTCTAGAAAGATGCCAAGATCAACGGTTGAGAATTGATGCACCAAAAGGAGGTGGGCAATGAAGGCTATGACACTGGTGACTATGACGCCCAATGACTATGACAGAAATAAAGGCCATGAACATGGCATCTTTGACCAAAAGAGGTGCATAAGTAATATATTTTAAATTATTTATTCAAAAATGGAGGAAATTGACAAGTGGAAGATAAATTATTTATTTGGAGAAAATGAAAAAGGAGCATTTAATTAAATTAATCAATTTAATTAAATGGGGGAGATGAAAATGGAACATTAAATAATTATGTGAGATTAATTATTTAATAGGGGAAAATGGTAAAGGGATAGTTAAATAATTTTGATAATTATTTAACTATAGAAGAATTAAAAGACCATGAATAGATAAATAATTAGTGGTAATCATTTATCTGTAGATGCAAGGTGATAGACAAATAATTAAATAATTCATCTAGTTATTGAAGAAGAGGGGGGATTAGTGACACAAATAATTTATTTAATTGATCTGGATAGAATAAAGATCAGAAGGTGAATTAATTAAATAATTAAAATTATTTAATTATTCGAAGAAGAAGACCAAGAAAAATGTCGCTCGCAGACTTAGGACATTTTTTAGTGTCTACATTTTGCCCCTCTTTGACAAAATTTAGTTCATTGCATTGTGTCAAAGAAATTTAATTTTGAAATATGCCCCAGTGTAAAGAGAAAGGGGAAGGATGACCATGAGGGTTGTGGTATGCCCCCTCGAGAGGAAAATCGAGTTCAAAGAACACAAATGTTCTCTCGAGATGGAAGATAAGACTAGAGGATGAAGGATAGAAGAAATTTTAGCATGAAGGAGATGGATGTTAGCGTGGAAAAGACAAGGGAGATGGAATGTTAGCATGAAAAGGGTAAATAAGATAGACAAGAAATCATAAGGGAACCAACTTTCATGCTTACATTTTTATATTTATCATCATTGGGCATCAAAAATGTCACAAATGGACCACAAAAACCATGGTATGACAAAAAAGGTGTTTAAGGTGACCATTTGTGAGAGACAAGCAGTTCAAAAGACAGAGCCAAAAGACAAGGAATGCCCTAGCTCATACTAAGGATCCAATTACCCCAGTCTTTTTGACAAACTACGACAACAAGAAAATAAAATAAGCCATGATCCATCATCTTCCCTCTAAATTTGTTAATATGACATCCTTGAGGAGACTAATAACATGATCTAGAACCAATAAAAAAGGTAAGACAAATCCAGACCAACAAAGTGTTTGCCAAAGAGACAATGTTTTGATAAGATTGTTTGATATGATTGATTAGGTCGACCAAGATGACCAAGATTTGATTTGATAAGTTTGACAAGAATTAATTGATAAGTGGACAAAGGTTGACCAATTGATTTGATTGATTGTGCCTAGTTTCAAGGACACATCCTGATTAAGGCAAGATTGATTGACTGAGGTTACAAGATTGATTGATTTGATAAAGTTGACAAGATTGGTGATCGCGCTTGATTTTAGGAAAGACACATCCTGATTAAGGAAAGATTGATTGACAATGTTGACAAGATTGATTGTTTGATTGTTTGAAAAATATTGATTGATATGATCAAGCGATGTGACAATACCCAATTTCAAGAAAGACACATCTTGTTTAAGGCAAGGAACACATCTGATAAAGTTGACCAAGTGACAAGTGTTGACAAGACACCTAACTGCAAGAAGGACACATCCTGCTTAAGGTGAATGACAAGGTTGACAAAGTCTAATCCCAGGAAGGACGGATCTTGATAAAAGACAAGAGAGAAGACCAAATGAGATAAATGATAGAATGCCCCATTTTGATATAAGACCAATGACCTGATTGATTTGATGATTGGTTGGTTTGAGAGTTGACAGATTGAAATATTTGTTGGTTATGTTTGTATGTTGACTCATGAGTTGGTTCAAATGATGAATGTTTGCAGAGAAAGACTACGACCAGACTTGATAAACCTTAAAGAACTGACCTAAGTGGCCTCGGGGATCATCAATTAATGGCCTTGCCTACGTTATACATGCAGAGACCTCGTAGTTCAACACAACTTGACTTTGTCATATTTGACAAAAGATTGAGTCATGATTTTATTTGGACAACCTAAAAGGACTAACCTAATGTCTCGGGGGGCCATTTAAGATGAACCTTGCCTACGTAGCAAATGCGTAGTGACAATGTAGTTCAACCACTCTAACAAAACTGACTCAGACTCAAACTCAACCTCTTTTTTTTGGATTTTTGAAGCTTTTTGATGTTTTTGGATTTTGAAATGTTTTAATTTTTTTTGGATTTTTGGAAATGTTTTTATTTTTTGGATTTTGATGTTTTATGATTTTTTTGGATTTTTTCAGGACATTTTATGATTTTTATGGATTTTGAAGGTTTTAAAGGGTTGATACCATGTATTATTTCCCATGAAGATGTAAGTCAAGTAATTTCCCCCAATCAATTATAGGACCAATTTACTATGTGTGAGGGGAACCAGTGAATGCGACAGGTGATTGTGAAAGCAAAGGATACTAAATGTCGATGGTCTTCAGGCCATGGGGAGGATGATGAAGCTTTATTATGGATGAATGATACTTTATTATGTATGATAACTATAGGGATAATGAAAAATGCATGTGAAAGATACCCACAATCAACCAGGAAGGAATGCACAAGGATCCAAGGACAAACATGATCTTGCCCCTAGTCAAGGTGAAAACCAATTGATAGGTGATGATGACGATGACAACATTGTTTGATATGGGAAGGATGCATCTTGAAGAAACATGAGGATTTTGAAAGACATATCTTGTGGATGATAATGTAACTAAATGATCAAAGTTTGCAGCAAGGCTGGGAACAAAGCCAATGAATGTTTTGGATGATGCATTAGAGTGCATAGCAAGATTTTATGGATTAGGCTTGTTGCATTTAAAATGACTAACCTTAGGACTAGATGGGATTATGGAGGGAACTTGGATAAGTGAATTAGAATCCTTAGACCAATGACAAGGGAAAACCAAGTCCAACAGTAGGTATTGAAGGATAATGGATTTATTTTGACAAAGGATAGGAGACATGAGGATTACTGGTTGAAAGAATTAGTATATGATCTGCAAGGACTATGTCACATAGGAATAATTTGTTTTCTATGAGATATGGGGTTGGATAAATTTTATGAAGGCAATGACATGATATTCCATGGATAGTGTATGACCAAAGGATAAACATGCCAATAATTTTCCCAAAGCATGATTTATGTTTGTACCCTATTTCTTATCAAGACCAAGGTAGATGGGATAATGGATGGAAATGATATGGATTGGATAGATAGATGGAAATGCTATGAGAAAGGCATAAAATATTAGATAACTTTCCCCTAAGTGTAATGGTCCACATAGATTATTTCTCTTACACATGATGCCTATTTGCCAGATTTTCATCATGGTACTTATCCAAAGTGCCATATAAATGGTTTTCACTATTCGACAAAAAATATCTCCTTACTATTTTTTTTTCTCTTTCTTCTTCTATTTTTTCTTTTTTTTTTTCTTTTTGATGATGTCACACAAGATGCGTGTTTGCGAGGTTTTCATCAAGGTGACATTTTTTAAAAAAAATTTATATCAACTTGATGTTCTAGATGATTGTTGATTGTTCTGAATCTTTTGATTGTATTGATGTAGATATTGGTGTCATGATATGCCAATAGTGACCTTTATGGAGTAACTATTTTGTAAGTATCATAAAACTTGCATACAACTGATCAATGTCATTGTGATCCTCTTTGATACTAGTGTTGGCCTTATCAAAATATGCACATCATGATAGAGTACCATGAGAGTCCTTATGATAAAGAGTTGTTGCCAATATGCGATGGATTCATGAGGTGTGTCTTTTAGACTTTAGGAATGATGTAGGATTATGATAGATGATGGTAGATGTGGAAGGATTATTTGGAAATTTGGATGAATCACTTTTTATTTTCCAAACTTGGGATGTTGGATGGTGGAGTTTGGAATTTTTATTGGGATAACATTCAGAACCAACATCTTTATATTCCTTTCTTGATGACCATTTTGAAGGAGGTGGACATTTACTATATGTGGGAGTCCTCTTTTATTGTGGCTCCATATTTTGATTAACTTTTGGATTTGGAATATTTTCTTTACTTGATCCATTTTAACTTCATTTGTCCACTTGTATTTTTGTTTGATTCAATGGCCTTTGACATTTGATTTTGAACTTTGGATTTATAATAATTTTATTTTTGTTGGTTCTAAATGGAAGATTTATCCATGTTGGAATGACAATTTATGGTATGGATGGAAGGAGTGTTGCCAACAACCTTATGAAAAGGACTACTCATGGCCCCCATTTTGATGTTTGTGTTAGATAAAGTTTCCCCCAATATTGAGGAGGTACCACTAACATCATTTGACTCTCTAATTGAAGAATAACCAAGACCTTGATGTCTAGTATTTGCATAAAATTGTACTGGTTCTATAATGCCTTGCTCATGTAGGCCTAGTCCTTTTCCTTGATACTACATGCTCTGACAAATTCTATTTGCGAAGGGGTATTTGTTGTTTTAAAAGCAAGATGTGAATCCATCATTATATATGTGGAATTTGTTGCTTGGAATCTCCTCATCTGCAAGAAAGCCTGCTTTGACAAAGGCAGATTCTCCTAGTTCATAGGATGTTTTGGATTTATCATTCGTCATGCTTGTTTCTTCTTGATCATTTGGGATGTCAATTTGATTTGTGCTATATTTTGTATCTTCTTCCTTGATGTGATCAAAAGTAGCTTCTCTATGTTCTCTTTGATCCATAATATCTTTTTTATGTTCTTCTTTGACTTGATCAATAGTAACTTCTTTATGCTCTTCTTTGATGTTATCCATATCATTCATTTGATTATCTATGTGTCCAAAGGAGGCAAGTGTCTCATTTTGGTAAATGGAGGTGTTTGGAGTTTGGATAAGACTAATTTCAAATTATTAATCATGGATGGTATAAAGGTCGATGAGAGGATCATTTTGGATTTCTTGTTCAATGGTAGGATCTTGGTCAAAAATAGGTGTATCTTGGACAACATGGTTGTGAATAGACTCTTGAACAAGGATAGGTGTATTTTTTATTCCATGATTATCTAGAAGGAATTCTTGGATGGACTTAAGGATGGGGTCATGAGATGGACGGCTTTGATCTTGATATGAAGGTGAAGTTATGATGTCATGCTTTGGACTTTCTTTTTGACATGTATCCTCAAGTTTAGGCAATGGAATTTGATTTTGGACAAGGATATGATTTTATTTGATAGAACCAATACTTTGACATGACAATAATGGAGCTCCAATAGAAAGATATTTTTTGGTATTGGTAGGAAATGTAGGACATAATTATGAAAAATGGTTGGATGGTGTAGGATCAACAATGTGATTGGATTTCCTAAATTTGTTTTCATTTAGGAGTCAAACAAGTTCCTTTTCTAGTTTTCCTTGGAGAGCATTAATTAATGTTATTTTATTGGATGGTATTGTAGTTTGGGATGGAGTGGATGGTAATGGGTTAGTGGATGATGGATTAGGATAAGATGTGGAGGATTGGAATGGACTAGTGGATTATGGATTATGATAGGATATGGAGGATTGGAATGGACTAGTAGAAGGTTGGTTTCCCTTGTCAAGGTTAGGATAAGGATGATTAATGAACATTTTTTGGGGATTAATGGTATGGATTGTTTCAAGTGACTCTTGATAGTGAGGGTAGATGGATGAAGGACAAGAGCTTATGGATTGTTGTTAAGAAGGGCATGTGAGTGGTTGGTATTGATGATTGAGGATTGATTAGTATTCAACTTGACTATGAAGAAGATCAAGGTAAAGTGAAGACATGGTCATGAATTTGGATTAGGATGGATAAGGAAAACTTAGTGAGTACCATACAAAACTTGTGACCTTTGGATGACAATGCAAGGTTCCAATACAAAATGGGTATGAAACTATGCTATTTTTTATTATTTTCAAGGATATAAGGATGAAAAGTGCTAATATACCTAAGACTAAGATTGAGGAAAGGTGGAATAATAATGAACCTATGACCAAAGGATATGATATGCAAGGATGATGATGACCAAAGGATATATTTTTGGTATTTTTGGGATAATATAGGGATATGGAGTGAAAATGAAAGGATAGTAATGACCTTATGACCAAAGGATATGACATGCAAATGAAGCTAAATGCTAAATTATGCAAGATGGTATGGGACTAAGCTATTTTTTTGTGATTTTTTTTCTTTGGATTATAAGGATATGAGGACTCAAGATGATCATGCAAGGATAATGCTGACTTTGAGACCAAAGGATGAAGCTAAATGAAACTAATGGATGCAAAGGATATCAAAGGTGGACTGATTAATGATGAATGATAATGAAAAGGAAACTAAATGATGCCAAATTAATGATCAAGGGTAGTGATGCAACTAAGGCTAAGGTGAAATGAAACTATGTTTTTATGTTTTTGAGATATAAGGATGCCAAGTGAAAGTGAAATTTAATTCCAAGACTAAGGATTGGTAGAATGATAATGAAGCTATGATCAAAGGGTATGATATGAATGATAATAATAAGGATATGAATTGTAAAATTTGAGACAAAGGATGGAAACCAAGCTAATGTAGGTCCAAGTTAACAAACCCAAATGTCATTGACCCTTGTGATGACCAAGATGATGGATTTGAAAAGGTTAGTCTAAACTAGGACACAAGTTTGAGACCCAAATTTTTGACCAAGATGATAAAGACAAATGTTGATAAATTAAAAGATGAAGGTCAATGACAAGTCGAATAAGTAACCAAGGATTTTCCAAAGGCTTGATAGTTTTCCTATGTCTAAAATCTAGAAGGTATGTGAAACCTAAGACCTAAGATTAATTATGCAGGAAAAAGGTGATCTAAGGTGTAATCTAAATGTAATGTAAACCCAAATGAAGATGATGGAATGGACTGGGTAAGCTTTGAAAGTCTCTATTTTGGAAGTCAAGATCACTATTATGACGAATTGGTTCATTTTTGGACAACGATTTTGTGAAATCATTGTAATTATGAATTTGTGGCTCTTTTTTAAGTAGTTGTGGTTCATAGAATGCTGATTTTGCAATTTTGATATTTTGACCTGATTTTGATGAATTTTGATTAGAAAACACATAATACAATCACAAGCAATTGTTTTTGATCTAATTTTGGATGTGAAATTTTTTGATTTCAAGACAACAAGCACAAATCCTATGGTTGGCAAAGACAATATTTGTTGAAATCCCACTTGGATTAACCAGTCTTGCTTATTCTTAGCAAATGACTTAGAAGCTTGGCCACACTAGCTCCCCTCCATGACACTCACTTATCTAAGTCAACCAAGCTTTGAGTTCTCATGAATGTCCCATGATGAACTCTTCATCTCTACTAAGGACCACAAGTATGTGGGACAACTTCAGAGGTATGACCTCCTGCACTAGCAAATAGAAGGATTTTGGTTGCTACAAACAATAGGTGTCTAGTAAGGGAATCGAGTTCAAGGGGTACTATGATAAACTCCCTCAGGAGGTATCCCTACCCTTGGAACAAGGGGTTACATATCATAAAGATACTTGGGGAGAGCTATCACGTACCACATCCCGTTGATTGCAAACTTTCCTTGCAATCACAAATATCTATAGTGGTTCAGAAGGACTTGGATTTAGCCCATTACTGCTTAGGGTCATCCCTTGGGGTGAGTAATTTTTCCCACCAAGGCAAGCCATTCTAATGGGTGAACACTAAAATATATGGGTCTAGCTTTCTGATCACCAAGTTTGCACAAGGTGGGAGCATAATACCTACCATCCTTCAAACACTAAAATAGTGGTTCATTACCCCCTAATTTAATCTATGTGAGAAAACAATCATTCATTTTAGAGCACCAAACAAAGTATTATCTACTCTAAAATATAGTCGATTGATTTTAAACCTTGATTATTATTTAAAAACACTTTGTAAATTTTAAATTGATGACGTGAAATGCAAGTTTATTTTAACACCCATGAGTGAAAAATGCAAATTGTTGTTCCTTTTAAACCTTATGAATGTAGTAGAAGATGCAATTTGTTGTTCATTTTAAACCCATGAAAGAAAAAATAAATTTGTTGTTTATTTTAAGCCCATGAATGAAATATGCAATTTGTTGTAAATTTTAAGACCAAATGAGTGACATATGCAAATTGTGGTTCATTTTATCCTCATGAGTATAAATGCAATTTGTTGTAAATTTTAAAACTAATGAATGAAATGCAATTTTAGCTCTTGAAAAAGTGTATTAAAAAAAACGTAAAATATTTCTTATCCAAAACAAGCCAAAAATTGTGCAAAACCACAAATTAGATCTTCTTGATGAAAGTCACATGTCGAAAACAAAACATCAGTAAACCAAACAAACTTGAATGAAAATAGAAAAATAAAATAGTGATAACTTTCTCAAAACCAAACAAAATTTTAAATCGTAAAAATCTATGGAAAGCTAAGACATAGACCTTAAAAACCTAGAAAAATTTCAGCAAAATCCTCCATAACAAAAGTGTTATAAACAAAAGAAAATTCAGGTCTGAAAAACTAAATCTTAAAAAATTGTGAGCACTAAATGACCATAACTTTCTCAAAACATATCAACATTTTAAACTATGTGAAGTTATGGAAAGCTAAAAGAAAGGCCTACAAAACCTAGATTATTGTTTTTTAAGATTTCATGCACCCAATTTTCTATGCTCAAAATAAGATGACAATATTTTATGCAAATTATTGGTTGTAACCTGTAAAATAACAAAAACAAACAAGAAAGCAAACAAATTTCTCTGTAAAATTATAAGATTCATGTCGGGTTCAATAATGTAAGATTGGGTAAATAAAATAACATAGATACAGTGAGATGAAAACATTTCTAAGCTATTAACCTCATCCAAATAAGAGAACAATGAAAACATAAGGAAAATAAAAGCATTAAATCAAAGCACTCCCCATGCTTGAACTTGAATCACTTCCCTTGTCTCTCCTATTTCTTCTTATGGCAATATTTCCCTCAGATTTGTTGATGAAGTTGTGCAAATACTTGCAAATATTAACAAAGAAAGTTGGAGATAATTGTTGTTAAGTTGAAAATGGAGGAGAATGGTCTCTTTTATAGACAACCATTCAAACAAACGGTTGAGATCAATCCTCTAGAAGGATTCCAAGATCCATGAATGAGAATGAATGAGAAGGAGGTTATGAAATGAAGGGTCAAGATTGATCTTCTAGAAAGATGCCAAGATCAACAGTTGAGAATCGATGCACCAAAATGAGGTGGGCAATGAAGGCTATGACACGGCTATGACACCTGACGACTATGACAGGCTATGAAGGCTTATGACAGAGATGACTATGACAGAAATAAAGGCCATGAACAGGGAATCTTTGACCAAAAGAGGTGCATAAATAATTCATTTTAAATTATTTATTCAAAAATGGAGGAAATTGACAAGTGGAAGATAAATAATTTATCTGGATTATTTATTTGGAGAAAATGAAAAGGGGTCATTTAATTAAATTAATCAATTTAATTAAATGGGGGAGATGAAAATGGAACATTAAATAATTAAGTGAGATTAATTATTTAATAGGGGAAAATGGCAAGGGATAGTTAAATAATTTTGATAATTATTTAACTATAGAAGAATTAAAAGACCATGAATAGATAAATAATTAGTGGTAATAATTTATCTATAGACGAAAGGTGATAAAGAAATAATTAAATAATTCATTTAATTATTGAAGAAGAGGAGGGATTAGTGACACAATTAATTTATTTAATTGATTAGGATAGAATAAAGATCAGAAGGTGAATTAATTAAATAATTAAAATTATTTAATTAATGGAGGAATATGATAAAATATAATCAAATAATTAAAATCATTTAATTATTCCAGATGGAGACCAAGAAAAATGATGCTTGCATACTTAGGAATTTTTTTAGTGTATACACAATCTATTGTTGATTCATCATTCATTTTTTCATTTAGACTCTATCCCTCAAAAGGATAAGCTCTCTTTTATCAATTTCACCATTGTTGAGGTGGAAACACCAACACGGGGTTTCACTAACGCAAGCCCCTATATGGCACAACCCTTCCTCTCTCTTTGAATTTGAAGGTTTCATATCTAAGAATATTGGAGGAAGATTGAAGATTATTTATTCATTTTTGCATTCAAACATTACAACTTGGCAAGATATGAAAACTCGACTATCTCAACATCTGACGAAGATCCTAAAGGAGATCCCGAAGGAAGAAGCCTATGATCATATTCTCGAGGACTGTGAAGATAGATTTTAAATTCAGTTACTACGAAATAGTTGCCCTAGGTGACTTTGTCTAGAAAAATCAAGCTCAAAATTATATGATAGGTGCACACAAGTCTACTCAGTCTATTTTTTAACATCAAATTTGTCTGACTTTCTAGAATTTTTTTTGCATCAGAGTAGTACATTTTCATAATTAGCTAGCCAAATCATTTCATTTCATAAAAAAAATCATTCCAAAGTCCCTAAATTCAGATCCTAGGATTGATTGGCTCACCTTCAAGTTGCAAGTCAATCTCATATGCTAGTTAATCTTGAATTTTAATGATAAGAGACCCCCATCATGGAAAAGAGCCCTTGTGAAATCCTAAGGTGAAGTCCTAGGGTTTCATGTTTTTACATTATCACATAGATAATATACATGTAATTGGAAATAAAATAGTACAATTTGAAAAATATTAAGTCAATGACATACACTCTAAAAGATAATAAAGAGGCAAAAATGTGTTAATTAGTGAGTGAAAAAATATCAATATATCTATTTATGTCTATTTTTTAAAGAATATAGTATATGAATATGCAAATGCATACATATAGACCTTGATGGTTAAATTTTAAATTCAATTTATACAAGGACACATTTCCTCTTCATACCATCATTTTAGTTGTAGCCTCTATAGAGAACTATAAACTACAACCATGGGATGAGGTTCAATCATAGTACTACAAATCCATTTAGATTGATATATATGTGCATATAACATTAATTCATTCACCTAATAGTATAGAGAAATATACAAATTTCTTGGGGAGTATCATTTTTATATTATTGATGATCATACACATTCTATAGATTTTGTGTAAGGTTGTTTTTAGATGTTCTTTGGTAATTTGAGTTGCACAAATATCATATTTGGGAAACACATCATATGGTCAAATAATTTTGCATCATAATTTTAGAACTCGTGGATGTTTTATTAGTTGAGTAGGATGCATAATATGAGTGGTGTTCAACATACATGAAATTTCTCTAAGGCCAAACATGGAAAAGGGTAGGATGATGTTGTAGGGGCATGTACTAAAAGAGTCTTAGCATGAGAAGAGTTGAAGTAAAAATATGGTGCAAAGTTAGCATACACAAAATTCATAATAATTTAACTCTACAATGGGTCTAAATAATAAAGGTAATTCTACACTTCATAGATTTTTTGGTTGGTACATGAATGCAACATTGTAAAATATGAAGATTATTGTATATTCAAAAGATTGAGTGAGATTCACTATTTTTAATAACTTAAATGTAGGTTCATAAACTATTTATATGAGGAATATGGTGTATTGTTCTTTGTGTATAGATTTTACTTGGAATGAGTGTTATTAAAAAAAGTGGGTTGATGAATGGTGTGCTAGAACTTTAAGCCCACTCAATACATATCAACTTCCAAGAACACAACTCATGGATATGGAATCATCAACTGAATATGACCATATTTTAGAGCTAATTCAACAAGGTATTATAGATTAATTATTTAATAAAATCAATGTTTTATCTTGTTATGTAGTATTTTTGTATTATTTATTGTATACACAATTTAATGCAGAGCATGTTTATGCAATTATTATAGATGAAGACAATGAAAGAACATGTTATTATTTTTCATTATGTTGATAAAAATAAGATTGGGAGACCCTATCATAGATAGAGAAGACATTGAGTATCCTATAATGTTGAGGGATATTATTATAACGTGGCTTAGAAGGTACCCAATGAATAAGTCCCACATGTGGTTGTTCAAGGACTTTGACACATATAGGAAAAATATTTATTATTATAACCTTGTCATAACATCAAATTTTTAATTGATAAAATATGGAGGTAGACCATTGAATAAGAACTTATGTAAAGTTTGCAATCCTAATCACAAAGAAATATTCGAAACTATGAAGAGAAGAGTGGATCCAAAAGGTTCATTGGATTGAATTAGTACAGTAACATGCATGTTTTATAAATTTCTAGTATATTGTTTAGTTTTTGGTTATGTTTTGGTATAAAAAAAATCTTTTATTTATGAGGTTCACCTTTCAACTAGAATATTTCATCTTTTCATTCTTCATTTCATAGTGATTAAGTGACAATATGCATGATGATTATGTAATACAATTTATAAATGTATCATTTTATATAATTCACTACAATGGAAGATACTCCACATGTTGTATTAGAATAACTCTTGAAACATAATTTTATTAGTCTACCTCTAATTTAGCCAATGGATAACTCTAAAATCACACCACACAAAATGAATTTATGAGAGAACATATCGTACATGCCAATATTTTAGCCTTGTCTACTATACACACCTTAAATTAAGGTTGCATGTGACATAAAAGAGGAACCACCCAATGTGAGAAAAAAATTATTGCTTAGGTATCCTTATTGACACCTATTATTTATTTTTGGATTTTGTTCTTTGTTCCTTATTAATTATGGATAATTGATCTTAAGCCTTCAAATGTTGCTAAATATTTATATCAATGGAATCATCACTATATTTTTCACCTCCTTATACTCTTCCTCTACCTTCTAACCTTCTTCTTCTATGTTTTTTCTCTCCTCCTTGTTGGTCTCATTATTTTCCTTCTCTAGAGTTTTATACCTATTCTTAGATCTCACCTAAATCTCCAAGCATTCATAATCACTCACTCTAGAGAATCACACCTCTTCTTGGATGTGACCAAAATATCTAAGAATTACTAAACACCTACTCAATTATTGCTAAAATATTTGGCATAATGTTTCCAAAAGCCATATTTTACATTCTATGTGTTGTGGGGCCAAAATGACTATACCAACATAGTGAGATGGGCCATTAAATGCTAGGGGAGGCCCCATTTTTTCTAGGTATGAATCCTTCTAGCCTATAAGGCTCTCACAAATTCTCTTAAGAGCCTCAAGAGAAAAAGTGCTAATTAATGATGGAGAAGTTCTTACATTTCATAGATCTTAGGAATGTTTCATCTAGACCAACAGGTGATGTGAGATCCCTCCATAATAACCTCTCTTAAAACTTTCATCATCTCAACATTGTTTTATTGTGCCAAGAATGAATACATTGTTGCAAAATATGTCAATGGTGTTCAATATATTGTTTCCAAGAGCCATATATTATGTTCTACATGTCATAGGGCCAAAAAAAATGTTCCAACATATTGGGGTGGGTGGGTGAATGCTAGAGGATGCCCCATTTTGTTCCCCAACTATCCTATATTTTTGGGCTATAGGGTTCAAAAAGTCTCTTAAGAGCCCTAAGAGAAAAAATATCAATCTATGATAAAGAATTTATTTTAGTTCATGGGGTTTGGGAATATTTTTTCTAGACCTAAATGTGGATGGAGGATCCCTCAAAAATAACCCCTCAATTTTTATCATCTGACTATACCAAGAATGAATGCATTATTGATTCCAAGAGCTATATGTTGTGTTCTATGTTTCATGAGGATAAATTAAATATGCCAACACATTAAGGTGGGTGGGTAAATACTATATGGGGCTCTATTTCATCCCCCAAATTTCTTGGTCCTTCAGAGCTATACGGTTCCAACAAAGTATCTTAAGATTCCTGAGAACAACAAATTGTCAATCTATGACAGAGTAGTTCTCAAACTTTGTAGGCTTGAGAATATTTTTTTAGACCTAAAATTAGATATAGGGTCCCTCCATAATAAATTATCTAAGTTTTTTCCTATTGGCATTGTTAATTGTGTCAAGAATGAATGCATTCTTGTAAAATGTGTCAATTATATTCTTCCTAATATTTCCAAGAGCTATAAGTTATTTTCCATGGATTGTGGGGTAAAAAAACTGTGAAAAAATAAGTGTTGGTGTTTTAATGTTAGGATATTCCTCATTTCATTCCCTATGTGTCCTAATCCTTCCATGCTATAGGGTTCTAGTAAAGTCTCTTAAGAGCTCTAAGAGCAAAAAACTACCAATCTATGGCAAAGTTGTTTTTAGACTTCACGAGGCCTAAGAATTTTTGGTTGGACCTAAAAGTGGATTTGGGGTCCATCAAAAATAACCTCTCTCATTTGTCATCTTGACACCATTTTATTATACCAATAATGAACATATTCTTACAAATTGCATCATTTGCATTCATCCTAATGTTTCCAAGAGTCATAAGTTTCATTCTATGTTCCATGGTTCTAAACTAATTGTGCCAAAAAAATAGTGTGGGTGGATGAATGCTATGGGAGGCCCCATTTTATTCTATAGATGTTCTGATTTTCCAAGGTACATGGTTATAACAGAGTTTCTTAAGATACCTAAGATAAAAAAAAACTAACCAAACTATGGTAGAGTAGCTCTTGAACTTCATGGGGCATGGAAATATTTCTTATAGACCTAAATGTGGGTTTGGGTCCCTCCATTTATATAAACTATCATTATTTTTTATCTCAAGATCATTTAATGGTATTAATAATTTCATTATTGTTAAATGTATTATTTATTTTCAACCTAATGTTACAAAGAGCCATAAGTTGGTTGTTACACATCATGGGGCCAAATTGACTATGAAAAATATTGGTTGGGTTTTTGAATTAAAGGGGGATGACCCATTTCATTTTGTAGTTATTTAGATCCTTCTAGGTTGCATGCTTCTAGAAAAGTCTCTTAAGAGTCCTAGGAGCAAAAAAATTCCAAACTTTGATGGAGTGGTTCTCATAATTCATAAGGCCTGTGAATATTTTATATACCTATAACTAGATGTGGGGCCCCTCTACAATAACCTCTTTCTATTTTTTCAACTCATAATCATTTGACCATAGCAACAATGAATGTAATATTACAAAAATGTGTTATTTGAGAGCAATGTAATTGTGCCAATAGGAATATTTTTTTCTTTTGCACCTCATGGGGTCAAACCAATTGCACCAACATATTAGGGTGGGTAGTTGAATACTATGGGAAGTTTTGTTTCATTTCCAAAGTTTCTTGATTTGTCAAAGTTGCATGTTGTTGATAAAATATCTTAAGAGATGTAAGAGAAAAAATCTACTAGACTATGACAAAGTATTTCTAGGATTTTTTGGGACCTACAATTGTTCCTTATAGACCTAGAATTAAATTTGGATTTCATATACAATAACCTATCTCAATTCATTTCAACTCATAATCATTTGAATGTACCAATAATAAATGTAGTCTTCCAAAATACATCATCTGAGAGCAATATAAATGTGTTAATAGGCATTTTTTATTTTTCACCTTATGAGGCTAAATTAATTTTTCCAACACATTGGGTTGGGTGTGTGAATTCTAGGGGAACCTCTATTTTCCCCCATATGTCCCAACCTATCTTGGTTGCATACTTATTTTAAAGTCTCTTAAGAGACCTAAGAGGAAAAAAAACCAAACTATAATGAATATTTCTTAGTCTTCATGGGGCCTAACAATATTTCATCTATACCCATAGTTGGATGTGAGATCCCTCTAAAATAAAGTCTCATTTTTCATCTCATAATCATTTGATCATACCAAAAATGGATGCAATAAGATAAAGTGTGTCAATATGCATATTTTTTCTTCTAAACCTTGTGGGGTAGAACCTATTGCACCAAGTTGTTGAGGTGGTGAGTGAATATCAGGGGAGGCCCTAGTTCATTCCCTAGGTTTCTTGATCCATTCATGTTGCATGTTTCTAATAAAATCTCTTGAGAGACCAAGAGAAAAAATATCAAACATTGTGGGGCCTACATATGTTTCATTTATGACTACATATAGATGTGATTTCCCTCTATAATAACATATCATATTTTTTTCAACTCATAATTTTTTGATCATGCCAACAATGAATGTAGTCTTGCAAAATGCATCATTTGAGAGTAGTGTAAATGTGCCAATATGAAATATCATTTCTTTCACACCACATGGGGATAAAATTACTATGCGAACACATTATGATGTATATATGAATGATAGGGGTGGCTCCATTTCATTCCCCAAGTGTCCCAATCCATTTGAGTTTCATGCTTTTAACAAAGTCTCTTAAGAGACCTACGAGCAAAAAATCACAAAACTATGACAAATCAATTCTCAAACTTTATGGTCCTTATCAATTCTATATCAAGACCTCCAACTAGATGTGTGGTCTCCCTACAATAACATTTCTCAAAAAAATCAATTCATTAACATTTAACCATACCAAAAATGAATGCATTCTTGCAAAATGTGTCATTTGAGAGCAATGCAAATGTGCCAATAGGCTTATTTTTTCTTCTGCATCTTATTGGGTTGAATCAATTCTTACAAAACATTGGGGTGGATGGTTGAATACTAAGAGAGGCCTCATTTCATTCCCTATGTGTCCTATGTTTTTTGGTTGCATACTTCCAACAAAGTCTCTTAAGAGACCTAAGAGCAAAACATTTTCAAACTATAATGAAACAATTATTAGACTTCATGGGGCCTATGAATATTTTTCTAGACCTAAAACTATATTTTTGGCCCCTCTATAATAACCTCTCTCAATTTTTTTAAAATAATAATCATTTGACCATGCCAATAATGAATGTAATCACAAAATACATCATTTGAGAGCATTGTAAATATTCCAATAGGATTTTATTTTCTTTTTCACCTTATGGGGTTGAAATAACTTTGGAAACATGTCAAGGTGAGTGGGTGAATGCTAGGGCAGGTGTTGGAAAAAAACTAAAGATGATATTTTTAATTCCATTTTTAAACAATGTTGTTTCACCTTGCAATTTATTTTAATCCTGTGTGAATATGAGGTATAAACTTATGAAAGGAATAGTGTTGTCTACTCAAGTGGTGGAGGTGGAAAAATAAGTATAATTAAAAACAATTTATCATAGAAAATAAATTATCAAACTAAATTTCTATCTTTGGTTTTGTCCTAAACTTGTTACAGGAAGGCTTTTGCTATATGAAAACAATTTGCTACAGGAGATGTGCTATATGAACAAAATTGATTATGCTAAATGAACAATAATTATCTTCTACAATATAAGAATGAATTTATAAAAAAGAATAAATATTTAATTCATTCAGACTTAACAAAAATAAATATAATGAATAATAAGAAGATGAAAATGGCTTGCAAAGGAGGAGGTAGGAATAGGAGTCATTCTAGGAGTTTGAAATCCTTTGATGCAAATGGTGAGGATGGATAAGATCTTGATGATGAGGATGATGCTGAGGTTTGGGCGTTGGTGGTTGGGTTGCGGTTGGTTGAGTTTTGGGTGTTGGGGGCTAGGTTGCAGCTGGTTGTGGTTTGGACACTGGCAGCTGGGTTGCAACTTTGGTTCTTTACAGGATGTGGCTCAAGGTTATGGCTTAATTTATACTCCAACCGATGTGTTAGAGGTGTGGTTGCACTTTCTAGTTTGGCCTTCACCCTGTTTCTTCCCTGCAAGGTTTCCTCTTACCTTTCTAGGCCCGCTCTGCTTTCTTTTATTTTGGTGTTTCCTTCGGGTTGCCCTTGTTCTTGGTGTTCGCTGGTGGAGATATTTGGTTTACCTCTAGTGGAGTGCTTATGGTTATTTTTTGGCATGTTTTAGACCCTAACTGGCATGTAGGGTTGGAAGTTTCTCTTCACAGTCTTTCCTGCTACCCACTCTCTCTATTGGGGGGATTTCCTTGCCTTGCCCTACTTCTTTTTGATACATTTGGTTCTTTGTTAGTGCTTGTTGTTTTGTTGGGAAATGTGATTGCTCTTCTCTAGGGCCTACTTCATAGAAGTGATGTTTCTCTTTTTAGCTCCCATGGGGAGTTTTTATTTTGGTGTTGGGTGCTTGGGGTGGCCTTGCTGGAGTGGTTCTCAACCCTCCTCATTTTTTTACTAGTTTTGTTTCTTGGAAGGTAGTTGTGTTTGGTGGATGTGGTTGATGTCATGGTTCTACTGGGTGGTTTTATCTCAGACTATGAGTCTCTTTTGTTGAGCTTTGTGTTCTCCCCCTTTTGGGTCTTAAAGTTCATTTTTTAGGATGGGGGTGTGCTTATTTTAACTGTTGTGCACCTTCAAATGTTTTAGGTTTTGGCTTAGATGTATCTTCCTTCATGGTTGTTGTTTGAAACGGGCTTTTCCTTTTCTTCTTTGCTCTAGTTTACTAACTTCCCAAAGGATGATATGGTGTTCTTTACTATGGGTGTAGTTGCTTCCCTTCAATTTTTTCAGCTATGGTCTTCTTTGGAGGTGGAGAGGTGTGTTGTGGATCTGGTGGGAAGTTCTATTTTTTGTAGTTTAGGGACTCATTTCATCCTCTCCTATAGAGGGGAGCCCCTTCGTATTGAGTTGGAGGTCAGGTTGGTGTTGTGGGTTGATAGGTGTTGTTTGGTTGTTGTGGCTCTTCAATGTTTTACTCTATTTCCTAACTCTCCTATTGAGGTGGGGATTTTGGTTTTGTTGGTTGGTGTTGATAAGTGTTGTGTTGCAGTCGGGTTGATTCAGGCTGATGGTTAACTAGATGTTTCAAGAAGTGCGTTATTGGTTGGTGTTGATAAGTGTAATGTTATAGTCTAGATGTTATAATTTGGTGGTCACCTAGCTATTTCAAGTGGTTCTTGGATGCAAGTTCCCTTGTAATTGGTGGTTTTTGGTTCAAGGATCCCATTAAAACCTTTTCTATTTGGTGCAGATTTGTGTATTCATGTTGTTTATTTTATAATCTGCTTCTGGTTCATTGGTGGTTGTCTTTGTTCTATGCTTTTGAAGCTTGCTCTTTTTGTGTGGGTTTTAGGTCCTTGTCAAAGCCTACTTGTTAATGGTTTTGGGTCCATTCAAAACCTATTGTAAATGGTTTCGGGTCCATTCAAAACCTATTTTTCCCCTTTAATCAAAACAAACATAAACTTAGATAAATATTATCACAAGTTACTTAAACTTATAAATAGAAAGTACTTGCGAGAATTTTTTTAAAATCATAATGGTATTTGCACATAAACAAACCTAGAAACCCATATATCACACTCATATATTTCAACACAATAACTAGAAGATAATATAAGAAAAAATATTATATGGAAGATAACAATAGAAACATAATGAAATAAAAAATAAGCACCAAGCTTCCCTTGAGTGGGCCCTCCTTGTGGTCTTTTGGGTGATAAAACTTTCTACTACAACATTTTTATTAGAACAACGATTCTATTTCTTGTATTATGATGTATCTATTAGGTTTTGTACATCTCTTTGTATCATTATTTATATATCTCATAGTTTATAACAACTATAAATTTATGGTTATGATGGCCTATGACCCATAATCATGGAGATTGATTTAGGACTAATGGCCACAACACCATTTCATCAAAAAAAAAAAAACTTAACAAATATTTGGCTTATAGCTAGAAAGATACAGAACAAATTGTTTAACAAATATAACCAAAAATCAATAATTTCTAAAACTTCCCAAGGTGGCAATCTTTTTATTGAAATCTACATACTATCTTCTATTGTAGGTGATTGATTTGATAAGATCTAATCATTCAACTAAAGAGATTAGTACCCCTAAAAACTAGTACCTAAAGCATATTTTATTCTTCTAAGATCATATTAAATGTCTTTATTTTATTTAAAATATTAATGGAAAACACAAGGGACTAGGGTAAGGATTGAATAGATAAAATTAAACATTACAAAGATTCAAGGGCATCAAATTCTAAAAAAATTATAACTCATTAGGGGTCGCATTTTTCCCCTAGGAGTCTCAATCCATTTGAACTGCACCCTTCTGAAAAATATCCTAAGAGGCCTAGGAGAAAAAAACTACCAAACTATGAAAAATTAGTTCTTAGAATTATTGGGACCTGTAAATTTTCCATCGCCAATAAGTATAACTATGACACCAATGAGTTGAGAGAGGCACTAGAGGCCATGAATTTTCTATCACTATTCTAATTTATGAGAAAAACCTTAGGGTGGTTTAGTTAAGGCTCAAATTTTTTTTTGATTACAAAGCCCAAAAACTACCATAAATACTTTTCCAACGAAGAACCTAAGGAACTTGCATTGTGGGTATTGGATTTGAAGCGTGGATTTGCATGAAAGGGGCTCAAATATTTTTAAAGATTAGACCTAAAAAATATGAGTTCATGTAATGATTTAATGTTAGAATGAAACGATCTCTATGAATGGAGATGATGAAAAGGAATAACATAAGTCAAAGTGGAACCAATTAGTTTTCAAACTCTTAGATGAGGTGGTACATATAAAAGTGCGACTAGAGTGATCACGCAAGCTAGAAGATAGAATATGTAGGGACATGCAAAGGAATCAAAAGAGTGAGGAAATGAGGAACATATAAATAGGTGGTAAGACACTATGAAAGAAGGAAACATGAGAAGAAATTTAAATTCCAATCATAGTAGAATAAATTAGTTAGAGTTACACCAAAAATTAGTTACATGAGAATAACTCTAGTAAGGAATGTTGAGGGTTAGTTAAAATAATCAAAGGAAAAAGTCCTTGTGGAGGAGGGAAAAAAGGAAGAGATTATGGATAAACGTCTAGTATATGCGTCAACAAAGGTGTAAGATGGAGTGTGTGTGGGGAAAAATCCACTAGTATTAATAATGAGATTTAAGGAATCTTTGAGAAGGATCATACACGCCAGGATCATGTGACAATATAAGGGGAATGAGTAGAATAAATACATGAGGTGGGGATAGAAATAAACACAAGAAGAATATCATATGGAGGATGGAATGAAGAATAGAGTTTAAGGGGAGTATATGTATTCGAGGAGTAGGAGGTTAGATGAAGGTGGGTTGAAACCCATGCGAGGAAATAAAATGGTGGAAATGATTGGTATACTATCTATATGTGTGTTAAGGTTGAGTAGGAGAGACAAAACCTTATAGAAGAGGATGGCTTATGGCCTAGGAAAGGTTAAGTAAAGAAGAATAGAAGAAAGGTAGGCATGTTATAATGTGTATATCAAGTAGGGGAGATGATTGAGACTATTTTACTAGATAATCTCAAGGAAGATACTACGTAACCCATTTGTATTTTTGAGCAAGGGCTCACAATATTTCCTACATGGGTTGTTTAATAAAAAAACATCTAAGGGAAAGTAATATCTTGTATGCAATGCCCATTTTTGCATAATAGACTCCTAGGTCTACTATGTCAACCACTATGAGTTCCATTTTATTAAATTTAGCTTTGGTGAGCCTCATAACTTCTTCATTCTTGAAAAAATTTGGCAGTCACAACCCTGACATCTTCCTTTGTGATTAGATAGGGTTGATCAAGCCAAAATATATCCTTTTGAATTCAGCTTAAAACAATTCTAATCCATTCATCTTCATAGAAAAAAGTTTAGAAAACCCTTCCACACATCTAATCCTTTTAGTTCCACATTCACATATTCAGGTTGTATAGGAGTGAATTTGCATCCCTTATACAAATTCCCCTTTTACACATCCTCACATTAGAAAACCAAATCCGAATGAAAAATTCCACATAAGCTTGTTTCCTTCGTTCCACTTGGTTCTCATTCTATGTGTCGGCAAAGGAATAACTGTCAGGGACACTCACATGACATGCAGACATCCACACGACACACTTACATCCTTGGAAGATTCTTGCAGCTGGAGCTTGCAAAGGCATTACACTTCCCATTGGAAGTTGAATTTTAATACCCTCTTCGACCAACCAACCCAAATATGGATGTTTTCCTTCATCTCTCCTTCAAATTCACTATTCATTTATTTATCTCACCTCTTCCACAATCTTCTAAGCCTTAAGCATTCATTTCATCACTCTCAAGCAACATTTTTGTGCTCTATAGCAGTAACATCAACACTTTATCAACTCCGTAGAGCAAGTGTGGAAACAACACCATTGCAGCAGAGGCTTGAGTCCTCTCATTTTATCCCCCATTAGCTAGTGAGATCTTAGTGGAAGTGGTAAGCTTTATACTCCTCTCCTCTATGATTTGGTTGAGTATCATAACATTGTTTTGTAGTGCTTAGTGATCTTTACTTTATTTATTGGTTTAGCATAATTTTCTCCATTATCATCATCTTGGTTGTCTATGGAGGTGGAAACACCAAAATGGGGATCTGACTGAGGCAAACCCCTATACAACCCCCCAACAATTTTCCTCTCTTGTGTGTAGGTGGAAGCATCCTTAGAGCTATTTGGAGAATGAACACCATTGTGAGATCATCCTTGCTATCCTTACTCTTTTTTATTCACTTTATCATATTTGTACACACTTTATCTATTTCCTAGTATCGTTTTGGCCTTTCGAACATAGTTAGCTAGGCTGTTAGTCTATTCTTTTGAGTCCAACCTTGTCTCTTCAGTCCTCTGGTTATATAGACATCAACGCACCTAAGAGATTCCAGTGTGCCACATTGTCATCCTGGAGCCACGCTTTCATCCTTAGACAAAGATCTCTTTGCAAAACAGAGCTGACCCCGAAAACTAACTCGCCTAGCCCCATTTGAAGTCTCGGGTCTGCAAAGTGGTTGAAGGACATTATAGTCCTCATCATTCTCATCTTGCACAGCCTAACACTCCCTTAAGATGAGGTCAACTAGGGAATCCTTTTTCTCTCAACCCTCCATGACTTGGGATGTTGACGTGGTTGGTTCCCCTCTCTTACATTTTTGATGAACCCGATGTGAACTAGCATCTACTCGTTTGTGGTGATTAAGCTTTTCCCTTGTACCCTATGAGAATTGTACTCCTAAGTGTTGTAAAGGTTTATGAGCATCACAACCTAGTCTATGACCTCTAGGCATATTGTTAGGAGAAGTGTACGACACCTTTCGATGGAGAAGATGAAGGTTGCTTCTAGTTTCTCTACAGGTCTTTTCTTCAATTCCGCAGTTGGCCTTGCTACTCAGGAGTAGGTGTCACGGGGTGAGTCAAGATTCTTCGATGAAACTAACCATGTCCCTACTCCTCCTACATCACCTACATCATCACCCATAGAGGAGCGATAATTTGTCCATATCCCTTCTAATTATGTTGCTAGTATTAGAAAAGGGTTGGGTGCTTTAGAGAATCACCTGGAGAAAAACCTGAAGTTGGCTAGGGCCGCTAAGGTTATCAAAAAAATAAAATACATAGTGGGAAAAGATCAAATAGGCATAGAAATCCTGGCTAGTCTCACTAGTCTGACTGAAGCATGCACCCCTTTGAACAATAGTAACATTATACAAGGTAACCCCTTTGAGGAACATGAGAGACAGTTAGGATTTTTTATGCCTCCCACTTCCGTATACATGGCCGACATGTTACCTTCAATCAGTATACCCACTGCTTTCGAAAGTTTTGAAACTATCAAAGTAAACAAAACCCCTCTAGGTTTTCACTTCACATTTCCTATCACCTTCAGTAGTGGAGGGTTTGGCAGGATGATCGGTGGAGGATTTGGTGGTGGTGGTAGCTTTGGTGGTAGAAGTGGCCTCAATGGAGGTCATGGTGGTGGCTTTGGAAATGGAAGTGGCTCGAACGGAGGTCACGCTGGTGGCGATGGCATCAGCGGCGGCTCAAGTGGTAGTCATGGCAGTGGTTCTGGGGGTGGCTCCGATGGTGGTTCCACTAGTCCTATATCTTCTAATGACCCGATTCTAAACACGCTTCTTCAAAATATGGGTAAGATGTAGAACCAGTTGGTAAACCTCTCCTAAGCTTCTTCCCAGCCTATCTTCCAACCCTTCTTTCAACATAGCCCATTATCAGTAGCGATCCTAAACACTCCTTTCCAGTAAGGGATGGAGATTCCTAAATTCAAGAAATACGACGAAAAAGGGGACCCACAAATGCATGTGTCTACCTTTAATGCCTTATGCAAATACTTCTCCATCATGATACATTGATGGAAAAACTATTCCCCCAATCTCTCAAGGATATAGCGCTCGAGTGGTATTGTTTCTTGCCTGAAAATTCCATCTTTACATTCGACCAACTTGTGAACCAGTTTCTATGATAGTTCCAAACCAACATTGGACCTAAGATGACCTTCTTTGACCTTGTTCGATGTAAGAAAGAAGATACGAGAAGATTACCAATTTTATAGCGCGATATCAAGCACTCTTTTCGTAAATCTCATGCCCGTTACCTGATTTTGATGTGCAAAAGGTATTCATAGGGAACTTATAGAGACCATAGCAAGAGAAGTTTTCCCTTATGAAATACCCTTCTTTTGTGCATTTGTGTGCATCTCTATGGGACTATTAGTAGACGATGGCTTAGTTTGGGGACCTTCCTCGCACTTCTATCCAGAAGGGAAGTCCATTGTGTTGATCTCTAGAAAAGGAAAAGTTGTTGTGAATGTAGTAGCCATTGTAGATGACAACGGCCTCAAACACAACTGAAAGTTCACAAAGTTATCAAAATATTATTCCTCCATCTTAGAAAAATTTGTTGAAGGATAAGATCATAACTTTTCCAATCCCTAAACCCATTAAAGAACCTTACCCTAGATGGTATGAAGAAAATACCTATTGTCAATACCATCGGGTAAACGAACACGATACTGAACGTTGCATGCCCCTATGTCATGAGATACAGGATCGCATCGAGGATGGTACTATTCATCTTGATAGAAGCAAAAAAAATACAAACAAATTGGTGGCGAAAGCTAATAGTGAATTACAGATATATACAAACCCATTTCCATAACATTCTGCTAGCATAATTATCGATCCCTTTGATTTTGTTGCTCAACCTAAAGGGTATGTTAACATGGTTATTGTTACTCCTCATCCTGTAACCAGTTTGTTGGATGTAACATTTACTTCGCAGGAGTTACCAATGAACAAAAAACCTTCCCCACTTTACATTCTCACTCGCCTCAATGGAAATATTGTGATAGGAGTCTTGGTCAACCCTACGAGTAGAGTGAATGTCATCATGGAAGAGACTTTATTGTTGAACTCCCTGTAAAGGGAGGAATATGAAAAAACAAATTCCATCATTCGTACGCATGATGGCCTTTCTCTAGAACCATATGGATCGATAAATCTGTCTATCTTGGTTGGCCCTAGGAATGTGGACACATTTTTTCATGTCATTCTTGAGTCAGATCTGTTTAGAGTGAAGCTAGGTATACCTTGGCTAGCTTCCATGAATGGGATCACCTCTGTCATTCATAAATGTTTAAAGTTCTCCCACAAATTTTTTGTGCATGTGGTACATGATATTTTCTATCAACCCTTTGTATCTCATGCGGAATATTCATTGGATAACTTTTGGACCACCCCAGTTGGTCCGCTTCCTCTGAAAATGAACCTACTTTATAAGAACTACGTAAAGTATAAATCTAGGGGCAAGGGATAGCCAAAACTAACCCTTCATGTAGCACAGCAGCCAGTTGCCTCCTCTTTCCAAAAAGGAAAGGAGAAGCTTGTCTCTTCCCGGTCTACCTCTTTCATCCCCCTTTCTTGGGAGGAGTATTGGATGAGTAAGCCTGGTCTCTATCCGCTAAGTCCAATGGTGCCTGCTTGGTGAAGACCCAAGATCAGGATATCGGATCTCCCTACTAAACCACCTGGACCTTGGTACTACTTGTACGATAGGCAGAAATCTCCCCGTGGGGAATCCTCTATGGCTCGGCCTCTGCAACCTCCTACTGCTTCTACTCCTAAAGTAGTGAACAGGAAGAGGCCCACCGCTGAGGTGTTAGAGCCAACTCCCCCTGCTATTTCTGAACCTATCCCTCCTACTCATGTTTAGGAGTTTGTCCCTTCATTGGAAATAGTTGTGGAGGACACTCTCATGGTTGAGCAGGAGTTGTTTGTTTCTTTGCAATCTTTGACCTCTAGTTCAAAGAGTCGTAGAAATCACCTTACACACAAACACAAGCATCGGTCTAAGGATCTCTTGGTTGAGCAGGCCACCTTCCAAAGGAAGGAAGAGGAAATGACAACCCTTGTAGCAAGGCCTCCTACCACATCCTCCTCTATCATCCCCTATTTTCCATTCAAACCATCTTTTTATCACTTTTGGCTTCCGTTGTGAGTACACATGTGCTTGACCCCAAAAAGGTGCAGGTGTTCATTGCTCCTTTGGTGGAGTCACCCTTGTTGACATCTATTTTAGATGTTCTTCCTTTCTCGAAGCCCATGGATATGACTAACACCTCAGTCGTATCTATTATAGTTCTTTCTTCCTCCTCTTCCTTTTCCCTTCTTGCCTCGTCTATTGGGATTTTTCCTCTTCCGATGAAGAAGAAGGTAAAGAGTAGTCCTTCCAACAATGAAGGATGTAAGAGGAATCCACCTTCTCTGAAAGGTGGCCTCATGCTGACTTGTTCTATCCTACTAACAAAATCAGTCCCAGCTTCTCCTAAGTTTGTCACCGCTCCCGAATCACTCGGTGAGTTTAGTGGTGAACCTCAGGATAAACCCTCTTTGTCCATCAAAGTGAAACATGGCACTCTTTTTAAGTGCATGTTTAACTCGGTGGATGAATTTTTGACCTTGTTAGCGATCTTAGTGAAGTCGTTGACCTTATATCCAAAATAGCTAAGTGAAGGAGACCTTGCAGGTCCCTCTTTCTTAGTCATTGTTGTCGGAGGGTCAGAAGCTCCTCCTTTTAACATTCCACCACTGCAAGCTCATCCTCCTTCCCCCTACGATGATCTAGAGTAGGAAGTTGACAACCTCTTGTTTGATCAATGTTAGGGGAAGGCCTCTTCTTTATCTTTAGATTAGATGTGTGTGTGTGTTGTGATGTGCTTTCCCAATAGTCATGATATGCATGCCTGGATGAACCTCGTCACCCCTATTGGTGCTTGCATACAGGCATGGTGTTTGTGTTGTAAACCTTCTTCTATTCATATCATCATTCTTCCATGTATGTGATTGACTTTTGGAAAATTAGGGATGATGCAAAGCGGTGGAATTTAGGCTCCCCTTCCATGTTGACCCAATCTTTTATTTCTATTTTGTCTTCTCGTTCATTCTTCACATGGCCTGATATAGTGGGTTGATGAAAATTCATTTATATACTATTATAATTATAATTATAATTATATATATTTATGATAAATTGTGACCCTGAAATATCAGGCTACCCCTGTGCCCTTTGTTCATGCTCTCCTTCCTTTTTTTCTTTTCCTTTATCTTTCTCTCTTCTTTGCTTGAGTTGTCTCTCTCATGTGTGACAACACCACCTCTACATCACTTTGACCTTCAAAAAATGAATTTTTTGCTAACAAATCTTTTCTAAAGAATCTTCATACACTTCTTTATAAGAATTGCATTCGGAACTTGAAACCCTAATGGAACATGTTTCCTTCATCATTGGTTCATAAAGAAATAACTTGAGAACCTTCCTCTGAAGTGGGAATAGCTTTGATCTTCACCTCACGTGGGGGAACTTTATTCCTTTCAAATTCCTTGATGAAGTTGATGGATCCTCAGATTTTGTCCTTTGAGTTCTATTATTATTTTTCCACATTACTGGCCTATCATGCTATTCTGGAGAAACCTAGGGTTAGGGTTTTAGTTTTTTCCTTCATGAAAATATAATGTTCTATCTTAAACCCTAGGTTGGATCTATTTTGCGATTACCTTTTAAGAGAGGTTTTAAAATGACTTATGTCCCATTGAATCATCTAGGTCGGGCCACTTTTAATAATTATTGTTAAATATTTCACCTGACTTTATTATGTCCTAAGTGTAGGTCGGCCCGTGCCCCGTGTTTTAAGAACAAATTTAAGCCATCATTTGTCGTCGGCCTAGGTGATGTACCCTTCTCCCCTTTTAATAATTGTTTTATTTTGTAGGGAGTGTTTTTAATGACCCTCGATCTTCTTATGGTTGATCTTGACCATTCCCCGCAATCTCACAATGACATCATCATTGGGTTTCAACTGATCGCGATATCATGGGCGGGCGACACGTGTCTCAGCTGTCGATACCGAAAAAAGATTAATAAAGTGTTTAATATTTGTGTTGGGTTTTAATATGTTTATAAAGTGAGTTACTAAAACAACTATGAGATGCACGTGCTCGAGATTGACGATTATTGTTATAATCTTGATGAAAAGTTGCTGGACAGTTATCTTTGGTGCTGTCAATGGATGTGAACGAACATGATTTCCGATAATGGGAATCAACGGTTGCCCACCATCGTGTGATCCAAAGATATAGGATGTTTAGTGATTGTGATATCACGAGTGAGATCCACATGTACTCCTTTGGTGCTGCATTTGGTGGTGGGCCCTTGGTGTTGAGATGGAGGTTACATTAGCCTTTTTGAAGGTGGTCGTTTGATGATATAGAAAAACAAAAGATCAACGGTTGGAATTTAAATTCGCATCAAATGTGATTGGAGCCATTGGCGTGGCATGAAAATGAGCTTTAATGGCGGATGAGACATCTACTTGCTCAATTCAGTTGACATAAAGTATCTATTTTCATTCTATCTTCACCACAAAAGCATTCAAGTGTTTTCAGAGCAGTTCAAAGCTAGAGATAAAGTTTTTCAAGCGATCACAGTGAAGTTTGGTTCTCTACAAGGCGCGAAATCCCGTGAGTTATTTTCTATTCTACTGGGTTGTTTTGACTATTTTTTTGTGAAGGATTGTATTGTGTTGGTCAAGGGGTTTTTGGATTATTGTCGTAGGGTTGTTGGTTCGTTTGAATTATTGGAAATTGCACAGTTGTGTTGTACTTTCATGTTTTGGGTAGCCCTAGTTCCTTCAAGAATTTTAATTTTAAAGAAAGACCTTGTTGTCTAAGATAGCATCACCGAAGCAACACTCTGGCCATGTTGATTATTTATAGAGGAATTTATATGATGATTTTCTGGATCAACTCCCATTATCGACAAATGACAGAAGGAGGGTTTTGGTTTTAATGAATGGAAAAACCCTAGGTGAAGGACTAGTATGCAAGAACTATAATATTACAGATGCTAGGGTTCCAATGACGGGTCTGGAAATGTTTAGGCTGTGGTATGGATAGTGAAACCTTCCCCACCCCTTCTCAAGTGGTTGGAGATACGAAATGGGGAAACTAGTAGTACCGAATGTGTTTCTTGACTTGGACCTACTCAGAGCAGTGGCAACACGTTATGACCTAGTTACAAGGGTAATTAGGGATAATGATGGTTGGGTTCTGCTAAGCATAAGTGCAAATGAAATCTAGCAGGTTTTTGATTTGAGTGAGTCTAGCTCATTCTTGGTCCAAATTGATTTTGAGGAGATGAAGCAAGAATATGTGAGGTCAAAGCCTCTTTTTAGGTTAAAGTTACTTCCTCCTCAACTGGCCAGGGCAGGCAGTTCAATGATTCACATCAGCCCAAATGACCAGGATTCTTTCAGGCTGAGCTATTTTTCCAACCATGTTTTGGCAACATTTTACTCATTGTGCCAAATTTTGGGATTTAGCCCAAATACAGTGATGCCCATTGCATATATGTTTATGGGGGCTCAAATTCAGCATCCCAATTTCTCCATGGTGTATGACTATGCATCTTTCTTGCAGAAAAGATACATGAGGGTTTGTTGAAGTTTTTGGTACTCCTTATTAATTCATATGTTCCTGTATAGAAATGTCGACTTCTTCTCAGAAAAGATGGAGTTGAGGCAAGAGGTGAATGGCGAGAGATTACCAGTATAGGTGTGGAGTGCAGACCTATCTTACAACAAGGGAGGTGCCAGCTTTGTGCAGTTTGATAACTGTTTTTCCTCCAGACTTAGGGCTCGATTGGTGGTAAATGTGCCAAGAGTTCTTGAAGATTTGCATGACTTCCTCCGACCAAAGGTGAGGAAGCCTGATTTAAAGGTCTACCACAATTGGGGTGACATCATCTTGTACCCCGTAAGCAATGTCCTAAGGATGTATAGTTTCTAGGGAGCCCCACATATTCTCCCTTACAATGTACCATCAAGAATGGGCTTTGCTGAGGTCATGTGGAAAATAGGTTGCATTCATGAGGACAACTTGACAGGAAGAGGTAAAGGGACTTTGTTCCTTGATTATACTGTTGTTTTAGATTTTGTCTTTTCCAAGGGAGGATGGGTCCACTTTGGAAGGTTTTTTGATGATTATCATTTGAAGAGTGGATCTAGGAGGCAACATGACCCTGAGGGATTCTTTTCCTTGTTCAGGCAATGAATTAAAGGTGGCAGATTTATACATGAATTGAACTTTCCTAAGACCTAATCAGAAATAAGTTTGATTTTAATAGGCAAGAATTGAATAAAGAGAAATGGATTGCCTATGAGAAGTTGTTGGCCACAATGTATAAAATGGATCCAAAATATGATCCATTAATGGAGTTTACTCCATTCCACAAGAGAATTGCTTTCTTGTTGGATGATTTTAAAGAGATCATGGGCACCTTGATGACCAAGAAGGTCAATTTAGAAATGGACTTTGGAATCCAGAGACCAGAGGTGAGGCATGCGGAAATAAGGCTAACTTATAAGCCCCCAGTTGACAAACCTCTATACAAGAGAAAGAGGAATGATAGCAGTGAGGAGGATGAGGGGGATAAGAAGGGAAAACAAATAATGAAAGCATCATCACAACCAGCCCCAAGGATCATAGCACATGGGGGAGTAAGGATTGTGGATCTAGATTCATCACCAAGAGGTGATCCTCCAGTGCTACCATCAGACCCAAGCCCTAAGAGCCAAAGGATTGAGGAAACATAAGAGGCTCTGATAGGTGAAATAATTGTGACTGATCAAGACATGCAGGTTGGTATCCCTTCCCCTCCTAGATCAACACAATTGGTGTTATCTCTGATATGGATATAAAGGGGCAGTGTGTACAAGATGCCAGGATGGAGGCCTGCAAGGCATTCTTGGATGACGATGCCTTTGTGAAGACTCCTATATTCTTGCAATTAATTTGGAGAATGAAACTAGAGGAATACCAAGATAAGTGAAAGAGAAGGAGAGAATCAATACCTGATAGGTCTAAGCAGGAGAATGATAATGAGGTCAAGGCTGAATTGATGGAGGAATTCAAAAACATCACTCCTGAGGAGGGAAGAAGACTTGTGACTTAGGCTGGTGTCTTAATTTTTCCTGAGTGGGACATAGTCGATGCTGTAGCATTCAATGCTATCTTACAATCCAAGCATCCTATGCAAAATAGTGAAGAAGAGGTTAAGGTAGTTTTGCAATATTTTGCTTTTAGTGAGGAGTATGAAACTCTAGCCATATGGGCATTGGCACCCCAAGGAATAAAACCAAATGTAACTGATATTAGTCCAAACCTAAGGGGAGGGATAATTATCAAGAGAGCTTCTGAAACTTCAAAAACAAAAGCTACAAGCCTGACAGTAAACATGGCCAAATTGGCCCAAAAGACAGCTGAGAGAGAAGAGGCTAAAAAGAAGAGTCTGATGGAGAAGTACAACATAATAATTGGAGAATATAGTAGGATGCAGCAAAGAAATTTTGAGCTGCAATCTGAAGTAGATAGGTTAAAATATGGGCAGGTAGGAAAATCATCCAGAGCTCCTGGTATCAGAGCTTTACCTCCTACTTCAGGATCAGTCCCCCCTACTACTCCAATTGTTTCTACTCTGGGATCTCCCATCTAGGCACCTGTTCTCAGTCCTACACCAGGGCCAGTTGAAGAAGAAGTTGAGTATTCTGTGGATCCCACCAAGAAAAAAATTTTAAATAAGATCATAGAATTACAGGCTGCCTTAAAGGCAATTGAGGATGGTATAACTGCCAAAAAAAATGAGGTGGTGGACAAAGTTTTGAGGCATTTAAATGAGAAGGTGGATGGTAGATTACCATCGTAACATTCTTTACATTCTTTATTTTTGTATGGAATAAAAAATATCAATAAGGATCAGGAAATAGTTTTTCCTTTGGCTGAGAAGTTGATCCCTAGGGCGAACGATCTAAATGTTATGTATAAAGCTTCTATATTTGATGTAGACAATAGACCCCAGTCATTAAAGCCTACTCAAATCTTTGTAAAATCATTGAAGGGATTTCAGGACCTACATGATGGTTTGAGTAGAAGAATTAGGGAGTTGGTAAAGAGATTTGATGACTAGAGTGATACATTTTTTCAAGACATCACTGATGCACAAGGAAATGTTAAAACATTACAAGAGTGGCATGATAGGGCAGAATAAGTTATTAATGCACAAATAAAATTGATTTGTGATGATTCAGACTATGAGTTGTTGGTGAGTAGCATGGATAAAATAATTAACACCAACACATTTTTAGAGTCTTTTGAAAGAGAATCCAATCAAGTTGCAGTGAAATACACACCTTACAATACTAAGGTGAATGAGGTGGTGAAGTTTGACTTGCCAAAGGATGAAGAGTATCACAAATGGGTGGACAAGTACTTAACCGAAGAGGAGTAAAACGGTGTCTACTACCAACAACTAACAGCTCAGCGGTTATGGTTATAACTGATTATGGTTTTGTCTCCATGGCGGTTTTTTGGCATAGTTTTTGAGGTTTTGGCCAATGCAGTGGCTATTCCCTAATGAGTGGAATCAACTAGAAGATGCTTTGGAACTTGGTAATTGTAATCATTATTTTGAAGTGTCACAAAGCGGTCCAATTGACCAGTGACATGTGTATTTTCTGGCCTGATGCTTGTTTGCTCCTTCATTCTCTATAAGAAGGATTTCAAGGCCAAAAATAAGGGTTAGCAAGTTAGATATTTTTAGGTCGAGTCTAGGCATAGTTGCAGAGTAGATTGCAAACCTATTATTTCAGTGTAAATGCAATTTAGGTTTTGGGTCATTTTGTAGTAGGGTTTTGGATTTATGAAGGTTTGATGCTTCATAATAGTACTAGAATTTGAGTTATAATGATACATTTTGAGCTCATGTCTCTCCTTTGTATAAACATATCATAATTTTGAATAATATAATCAAGGGTTATGGCATTCATCTCACTATTGTGGTGTGTATGGTTCTCATTTTTGCTTTAATTCAAAGAATTAATTAAAATCCTTAAATGGAGTTATAGATGGATATGTTTATAAAGGGATTCGGTAAGAAGTATTGAGTTAGGATATAGATTGGTGATGTTGTAATGCAATATTGTCTGAGATCTTATATGTTATGTATTTGAATCTGTCATGGAATCTCAAATGTTTATAAATCTGACTCCCCAATGGTATATGGCACTGATCTAAATTGTATTTGTTTGTGAGGTTTTGTGTTTGCTTGTCTTTTCTTAGAGCTTGCTACGAAATTGAAAATCAAATGACTATCTTAAGTAATGAAGTATTTTCGTAACCATCTCATGCTCCAAGTAGTTGATACTATTCATGAAAAGCCAATTCAATTCAGTATTATCCTATTATGTTGAGCTATTAAATGAGATTATATTTTAATTGTTAATGATTGTTTATAAGTTCGGTGCAGAGATTATAAACACATTAAAGGGACCACCCTCCTAGGTTTTGCAGAGCCTGAAGTGTAGGAGGCTTATTGTTAAAATCCTCATCAGTTGGTCCAGGTCCTTCAAGCTTCCTTTTATTAGAATTGGCGATTCTATAGGTAGAATAGAAGATAAACCTGGTTACAGTAAAAACAACCAACAAAATGGCGACTCTGCTAGGGATTTAGTTCAAATATTTCTTGTCAGTGGGTCGGTTATCCATTTTACATAGAGTTATCATTTTATATATGTGATTTGAAGGTTGAGCTCATGGGTTTTGTGTTTCGTATGTCCATTTCTTAGATTGTTATAAATCTTATGTTATCCCGTGAGGTTTTCTTTGTGCATTGTCAAGTACATGAAGAGAAGGATCTTTAAAAGAAAATCACCAAGTGTTTCTGAACAGTTGCTATTCCCAAGATAATTGGGTGGCAACTCTGAATTCTCTACACCAGTGTGCATTTTAATTTGAAAATATCATATCAATTAAGAGATCTTTGAACAAGCACAGGGAATGAAGAACACTAGGTCATTCGTGAAGAATCACCCAAACAAAAATTGGAAGGAGAGCTCCCTAAGATAAAGAAGAAGGATTGGATAAAGAAGAAGCCAGAATCCAATAGTGCTTCTCCCACATCACAAAATCCTATACACCAAGGTACAACTAAATCTCTACATCCTATCCATGAGACTTTTGAACATGTATCTAGACATTCAAAATCAGATAGCTGTGGATTTTTTGATGCATTGTTTAATACACCTGTTCAAGAGGATATAGTCGGTCATAATAAAGGGCCTGTTAGTGTCCAATATACTGAGAGAAGAAGTAGGAGTAGAATTCGAAGCCATCACAGAGAATGCACCAGTGATGTGCCTCCTCCTCCTGCTGAAGAGGATGGAACTCCTTTATTATTTAGGCATGAAGAAGAAAATCTGATAGACCTAAGTGAAACATCAAGTTCTGACATGACTTTGCCTGACCCTAAAGATGTTTTTGGGGATATTAACGAGAGATCCAAAAGAAATTTGAGCTTAGGATAAAAAAGGAAAAGGAAACAAAACTGATGCATGTTGTTATTGAAAGGGATAGATTAATTAGACAATTTGAAACTATGAAGCTCCTAAACCAAATTAGACCTAAACCAGAAGAGGAAGGTCTTGTTATACAGGAAATTATTGATAAGGAGATAAATCCAATGTCTAAAGTAAAACCTGTAGGTCAAGTTTTGGCCCAACCAAAGCCTGCAGACCCTAAACCCTTGGACCCTGTCAAGCCTAAATCAAATAATTCATATCCTAAACTTGTTTTGGATAAGGGGAAAATTGAGGGTTGAAGGGATCAAGATAAATGAAAGGGTGGTTTCTCACCATCCCAAGCAATATCCCCTTCCACATGTTTCATCACAAGTAGAAACTTCCTTGGACAAGGTTAGGAGGGAAGAGGAATCTCTAGCAGAAGAACTAGAGAGGACTGAAATTGAGGCTGCAAATGTAGAAAAGAGAAGGAAAATAAGTTTCCTAATAATGTCAAGTGTGGATGAAGTTGCACAAGCTAAAACTTCATCAGTTCACCAAGAGGTTGTGAAGAATGATCTTAAAACTGGTCTGGAAAATACCACAAATAATTCTGGTCCAAAGGTTTAGGCAACTAATTTTGTAAATCTACATCAAGATGGTCCTAAAACTTAGAATACAAGGTCTAGTGATGACTCTCAGAAAATTGATGGACTATTTCAAAGGATACCTATACAATTGGAAAGGTATAGACAATTGTTCTTTGATGGTATTTCGGGTTACCCAAATCCCATCCCTAATGAGTTAAGGGAAAAGATGAATAAGTTTACTGGGAATAATGCTTTTTCAGTTGAGGAACATTTGAAAGCCTTCATGGATATGCTGAATGATTATGAAGTATAACATGAGGATGTAGTAATGAAGTTGTTTGTCCAATCTTTAACAGAAGATGCAAGGGATTGGTATAGGGGTCTACCGAATGCTAGTATTGGTTCATGGGAAGAGTTTGAAAAATGCTTCAAAGAACAATATGGTGATAAGACCAATGCTAGTTTCATGTTGAATGAATTCAACACCATAAAAAAGTTAATAAATGAGTCTACGATAGAGTTTAACCTCAGATTTCAAAAGGCAATGTATAAATTTTTTCAGGTGATGAGACTTGATGAAAATGTTTGTTAACTACTTATTTCAATGTTTTTGATGCTAAAATGGCATATCTCCTTAGAGATTAGGACCCTCAGACCATGAGGGATGCTTTTAGAGCAGCTATTAATATTGAAAGCACTAGGAAAGCTTCTGGAAAATATGGTAGGAGGGAAGAACCTACTCTCTTGAAGAATCCTAGGGACAAAACTGAGAAGGTCTTTACTACAAGCCCTAAGGATGATGAGAAGTGGGATAAGGTTCTTAGCACTTTCAAGGATATAAAATACATTGTTGCTAAGCAAGAGAAGGGTCTTTGAAATGATAAGAAGCAGTATAATAAAAATGACAGACCTTCTAGATTGCAAAATTATCCCTACAATACAAATTGGAAGGATGGAAAACCAATACTACCAGCCCAAAAGCCTAAAACTGATCAGCAGACCCTAGATCCTTTGCAGAAGCATTTTGTAAATATGGTACAAGATAGACCATGGTGTGAGATGTGTAAACATCCACATGATCAGAATTATTGTGGTGTTGCCCAGTTGCTTGCTGCTGAAGGAAAAGAGGAGGATGCTCATGAGAAGACTGCTGATTTTGAGAAAAATGATGTTGATTGTTTTATGGCCCGGTCATATATTGATGAAGCTGTGTGTTCTTCAGATGAGGAATTACAAGAAGTTGATGTGAACAATCAATGATAGAAAAGTGAAATCTATCATCAACAATTTTTTTCTGATGAGGAGGGTGAGTTTGACCACCATGCCTGCAATATGGAGCAGGCCAAGGATTCAGTGTCTCTAAAAAGACCATTAGAAGATGAGATTGCCCGGTTGACTGAAGATATGGTTGCTCAGATGAGAAGTATATTAAATCTAAGAAATAGAACTATGGGTGGTGAGTAGGGAAAGCCTGTCGGCCTTTTCATTAAGGAACAAAAAGATAAAAACAAGGTTGTTAAATAAGATAGCAAAAATGATGTTGTCAAAGTTAAGAAAGTCAGGAATGACAAGATATGGGTGAAAAGGACTGAGATCCCAAAGCCCAGTGAAGATGTTACTCCTTTTTTGGTAAAGACCAAAGTGATTACCATGTCTATTGAATCTGATCCAAAATAAAATCAAAAGAAGCTTGAAGGAAAACAACAATTGGAGAAAAAACAAACTAATGAGGGTATGATTCCTAACATGCCTAAATACACACCTTTGGATATACTTCAAGTATTGTCTCAAGTTAAAGTTACTGTGCCTTGGCTCGAGATGATGAGAATAGATGAGCATAAAGAAAAAACAATAGCCTTGATTACTGGAATTCCTAGTAGTAAAGTTGAACAAGGAGATTGTAAAGAAGCCAAGAAAAAGGAAGAAATAAAAGAGAAATAAGTGGAGGGAATTGTGACACAAATTCCCCCTGTATATCTAGGGAATTCTATAAATATGTGCCTTGAGAACATAAACCCCTTTTTCTTGAGTGTTGATATAAATGGGAAAACTTTGAGAAATTGTATGATAGACTCAGGGGCATCAAATAATGTTATGCCAGTCAAGATTATGGAAGCAATGGGTCTACAGTAGACACTACTCAAGGTAAATGCTATGCATTAGATTCAAGAGAAGTGCCAGTTATTGGGACTATTAAAGCATTGCCTTATAAATTGACCCAATACCCTGATAAGGTTTTGGCCATGACTGTTCTAGTAGCAGACATCCCTCCTCATTTTGGGATGCTTTTGTCTAGGAAATGGAGTGCATCAATGGGAGGTAGCATGCAATGTGATTTTTCATTCACTAATTTTTACATTGATGGAAAAGATGTCAAGATTGAAAGAGAATCCAAGGTGCCTCATAAGATTGAGCATGATCCAACTAAGAATTTGACATGTTTTACTAATTGTGGCATAAATGAGTTCAGGGCTGAGGAACCCCCTAGTGATTGTGATAAGCTTGTTGCACCAATTGATACAAAAGTTGAACATGTGTCAGAATCTAATGATTTGTGGACTATGTATTTTGATGGTGCAATTTCAAAGGAAGGATCTAGTGCAGGTGTGTTGCTAAGGTCTCTGAGTGGAAAGACATTTAGGTTTTCTTTCACTTTGTTATTTGAGTGCACCAACAATGTGGCCAAGTATGAAGCCTTGTTATTGGGGATGAGATTGGCTCAAAAACATGGGATCAAGAAGCTCAAAGTGATTGGAGATTCTGAGCTTGTGATTTCCCAAGTCAGGTCCATATATGTGTCAAAAAATAAAAGGCTGAAACGGTATAGAAATGTTGTTTGGGATGAATTGGAAAACTTTGATGCTTTTGGTATAAATTGGATGGAGAGAGGCCACAATAAGGCGGCAGATTTGCTAGCAAATATTGCATTAAGACAAGATGACACGACTTATGCTGGGATTTCAAAGTTCCTAATAATATCAAGAACTGGAAAGTTTTTGACAGTGATGATGATATATTGAGATTTTTAAGTTGTGTGGATGAATATGAAAGTCAAGAAATTGACTTTGGAGCTTTTGTTGAAAAAATTGATGGTAAGGATACTATGTTTGGGAATGAAGTTATTCAGTTAAAGACCAACATAATTCCTAAAGGTTTAGTTGTTCTTGAAAGAGTGTTTGACAATCAGGATAGGACCAAGGCTAATCGTGTTGCTTCCCATCCTGATGACTTGGAGGAAATAAACCTTGGAACAGAAGCATCACCAAAAAGGTGTATATTAGAAATAAACTGTCACCAAAGGTGAGAAAGTTGTTAATTGATCTATTAAAAAAATTTAGACATGTATTTTCTTGGTCTTATGATGATCTTAAGGCTTATAGGTAGGATTTGTTTCAACATGAAATTCCTTTAAGTAGTGATGCTAAGCCTTTTAGGAAAAAGCAAAGACCTATTAATCCTACCTTGGCCCCAAAAATGCAAGAAGAACTAATGAAGTTAAGAGATGTAGGGATTATCAAACCAATTAGACATTCATCTTGGGTCTCAAATTTGGTGCATGTGAGAAAGAAAAATGGGGACATCAGGTTATGTGTGGATTTCAGAAATTTGAATGTGTCTTCATTGAAGGATAATTACCCATTGCCAAATATGGAAGCCATGTTACAAAGGGTGACAAGTTGTGAGTTGATTTCTATGAACATGGGTTTTTTGGCTATAACCAGGTCATGGTTAAGGAATTTGAACAATTTAAGACAACTTTCACTACACCTTGGGGAACTTATGTATATGTCAGAATGCATTTTGGTCTAACAAATGCAGGGGCTACTTTTCAAAGAGCCATGGATGTGGCATTCTCAGATTTTATTAACTTGTTTTTGGTGATTTATTAGGATGATCTGACTGCATATTCCAAGAAAGAAGATGACCATTGTGAAAATTTAGAGAAAGTGTTTTGTAGAGCATTGGAATATGGCATTTCCTTAAATCCAAAGAAGTGTGATTTTGGAGTAAAGGAAGGGAAGTTGTTGGGATATATTATTTCTAAGGATGGGGTCAAGATTGATCTAGAGAGGGTAATTGCAATAGATAGGGTCCCACAACCCCGAAATTTCAAAGGAATACAATCTTTCTTTGGACAGATAAATTTCTTAAGGAGGTTCATAACAAATTTTGTTGAGATGGTTTGCTCTATTTCTAAGATGCTTAAGAAAGGGGACAAAGTTGAATGGGAAGAAGAGTCAGTACAGGCTTTCCAAGCCATTAAGAAAGCTATAAAGGAAGCTCCTATGTTAAGAACCCTTGATTTTTCCAAACCCTTACAATTTTTCTCATTTGCTTCATTCCACACAATTGCAGCTGTGTTATTACAAAAGAAGTTGAGGGTTTTGAACAGTCTATAGCCCTTTTCAGCAAGTCCTTACAGGCTACAGAACTTAAGTATGACATAAATGAAAAATAGGCATATGAACTAGTAAAAGCAGTAAAAGCTTTCAAGACATATCTGATGGGAGCTACCATAATTGCCTATGTACCCAGTGCTACTGTGAAGGACATTTTTACACAATAGGAACTGTTAGGAAGAAGATGTAGATGGATCAACAGGATCCAAGAATTAAATATTGAAATCTAGATTACCAAGTTGGTGAGAGGACAAGGACTAGCCAAGCTTATGGCCCAAAGTAATATGGAAGCAAATCAAATAAATTTGCTTGAAGAAGAGGACAGATCACACATATGTGACATGGAACATTCTGAGTGGTACAAAGATGTGATCTATTATTTACAAAAGATGAAATGTCCTGAGGATTTGAATGAAAATGAAAAGAGGACATTGAAGCTACATGCTATCAAGTATGTTATCATAACAGGAAAGCTTTGGTGGAGAAATGGAGAAGGTGTTATGTTAAAATGTGTCGACCAAGATCAAGCAAGAGAACTCTTGAATGAAATTCATAGTCGAGCTTGTGGAGGGCATTATATGACCAAAACAACTGCCCATAAAATAATGAGGGTTGGGTTTTGGTGGCCTACCATTTTTAAAGATACACACCAATTGGTGAGGACATGTGATGCTTGTCAGCGTTTCTCTTGTAAGTTGAAATTTTTTAGTAACTTACCTTTAAAACCAGTTGCAGTGCAATCTCCATTCCAACAATGGGGTATTGATTTTATAGGAGAGATAGCATGTAAATCAAGTGGAGGTCATTCATGGATATTGGTGGCCACTGATTACTTTACCAAGTGGGTGGAAGCAATTCCAACAAAGAAAGAAACTAGTAAGGTGGTAATCAATTTCTTAATGAGTAATATAGTGACTAGATTCGGATGTCCAAAGAAAATTATGTCAGATAATGCAATGTGTTTCAGGTCTGAAGAATATATGGAATTTTTTGAGAAGCATGGCATCCAAGTCTCTTAATCATCACCTTACCACCCACAAGGAAATGGATAAGCAGATACAAGCAATAAAAGCTTGATGAAGATTATCAAGAGAATCCTAGATCAAAATAAGAAGGCATGGGATTCTAAATTGAAATTAGCAGTGTGGGAAAATAGGGTAACTGTGAAGAAGGAAATAGGTTGTGCCCCATTTGATTTAGTCTATGGGATAAATGCAAGGTTACCCCAAAATAACCTGATGGAGATGTATAAATTTGTCCAGATGTATGATAATGAGATGGAAGATGAAATGCAGTTGAGAGTGGAAGCTCTCATAGAATTGGATGAGACTAGGAGGGAAGCTCAAATGAAAAATGCCAAATTGCAGTTACAGGTAAAGAATTTGTATGAAAAGAAGACAACTGCAAGGAGCTTCCAAAATGGAGATATGGTTTTGATGTGGAATGCCAGGTTGGAAGACAAAGGAAAACATGGTAAATTTGATGCAATCTGGTTAGGTCCATTCCTAGTGAATAATAAGTTGGGGGGAGGTTCATATTTTCTCCAAGAAATAACAAGTGATATTCTTGAATTGCCAGTTCATGGACAATTCTTGAAGTTATACTTCAGCTGAAGTATTATTTTTCATGAACAACAGTTTAGGTTTGTATATATGTCAGTTGTAGTTTTCCTTTTGTTGGATTTGTCTTGTCCAGACAATCCTTTTTGGTTCTCTACAACTGGTCTGCTCTACCTGAGTTTCTATTTTTCTCGCTTCATTCCAATGGAATGAACATCCCCAACTGGAGGCATTGATAGAGCCTCAATTTTTGTCCTTTGAGTTCCATTATTATTTTGCCACATTACTAGCCTATTGTGCTATTCTGGAGAAACCTAGGGTTAGGGTTTTAGTTTTTGCCTTCATGAAATTCTAATGTTCTATATTAAACCCTGGGTTGGATCTATTTCACCATTACCTTTTGAGAGAGGTTTTGAAATGACTTATGTCCCATTGACTCGTCTAGGGCGGGCCCCTTTTAATAATTGTTGTTAAATATTTCTCCTGACTTTATTATGTCCTAAGTCTAGGTCAGCCTGTGCCCCGTGTTTTAAGAACAACTTTAAGCCATCGTTTATCATCGGCCTAGGCGATGTCCCCTTCTCCCCTTTTAATAATTTTTTTATTTTGCAGGGAGTGTTTTCAATGACCGTCGATCTTCTTACGCTTGATCCTGACCGTTCCCCGCAATCTCGCAATGACATCACCACTAGGTTTCAACTGATTGCAATATCATGAGTGAGTTCCATGTGTCTTAGTTGTCTATGACGAAAAAAGATTAATAAATTGTTTAATATTTGTGTCGATTTTTAATATGTTATAAAGTGAGTTACTAAAATAGCTATGAGATGCATGTGCTTGAGATTGATGGTGGTGTTCTAATCTTGATGAAAAGCTTCTCGACAGTTATGTTTGGTGTTGTCGATGGATGTGAACGAACATGATTACCAATTATGGGAATCAAGGGTTTCCCGCCATCGCGTGATCCAAAGATGTAGGATGTTTAGTGATTATGATATCACGGGCGAGTGCCACATGTACTCCTTTGGCGCTACATTTGGTGGTGGGAACTCAATGCTGAGAGATAGGACATGGGGAAACTAGCAATGTTGAATGTGTTTCTTGACGTGGACCTACTTAGAGCAGTGGCAGCACATTATGACCCAGTTACAAGGGTAATTAGAGATAATGATGGTGGAGTTCTGCTAAGCATAAGTGCAAATGAAATCCAGTAGGTTTTTTATTTGAGTGAGTCTAGCTCATTCTTGGTCCAAATTGATTTTGAGGAGATGAAGTAGGAATATGTGAGGTCAAAGCCTCTTTTCAGGTTAAAATTACTTCCTCCTCACCTGGCCAGGGCAGCCAGTTCAACGATTCATATCAGCCCAAATGACGAGGAGCATTTCAGGCTGAGTTGTTTTGCCAACCACTTTTTTGCAACATTTTTACTCATTGTGCCATATTTTGGGATTTAGCCAAAATACAGTGATTCCCATTGCATATATGTTTATGGGGACTCCGATTCAACATCCCAATTTCTCCATGGTGTATGACTATGCATATTTTCTTGCAAAAAAGATACATGAGGGTTTGTTGAAGTTGCTTGTGGGGGATGTTGACACTCCTTTCTTTTGGTACTCCATGTTAATGCATATGTTCTTGTACAGGAATTTTGACTTCTTCTTAGAGAAGATGGAGTTGAGGCAAGAGGTGAATGGGGAGAGATTACTAGTACAGGTGTGGAGTGCAGACCTGTCTTACAACAGGGGAGGTGTCAGCTTTGTGCAGGTTGATAACTTTTTTGCCTCCAGACTCAGGGCTTGGTTGGTGCTAAATATTCCAAGAGTTCCTAAATATTTGCATGACTTCCTCCGACCAAAGGTGAGGAAGCCTGATTTAAAGTTCTACCATAATTGGGGTGACATCATCTTGTACACTGTAAGCACTATCCTAAGGGTGTATGGTTTCCAGGGAGCCCCACATATTCTCCCTTACAATGTACCATCAAGAATGGGCTTTGCTGAGGTCATGTGGCAACTAGGTTGCATTCATGAGGACAACTTGACAGGAAGAGGAAAAGGGACTTTTTTCCTTGATTATATTGTTGTTTCAGATTTTGTCTTTTCCAAGGGAGGATGGGTCCACTTCGGAAGGTTTTTTGATGATTATCATTTGAAGAGTGGATCTAGGAGGAAGCATGACCTTGAGGTATTCTTTGCCTTGTTTAGGCAACAAATTAAAGGTGGCAGATTTATACATCAATTCAACTTTCTTGAAGACCTAATCATAAATGAGTTTGATTTGAATAGGTAGGAATTGAATAAAGAGAAATGGATTGCCTGTGAGAAGTTGTTGGCCATGGTGCATAAAATGGATCCAAAAGATGATCCATTAATGGAGTTTACTCCATTCCACAAGAGAATCGCTTTCTTTTTGGATAATTTTAAAGAGATCATGGGCACCTTGATGACCAAGAAGGTCAATTTGGAAATGGACTTTGGAATCTAGAGACCAGAGGTGAGGCCTGAGGAAACAAGGCCAACTTATTAGCCCCTAGTTGACAAACCTCTATACAACAAAAAAGAGGAATGCTAGCAGTGAGGAGGATGAGGGGGATAAGAAGGGGAAAAAAATAGTGAAAGCATCATCACAACCAGCCCCAAGAATTAGAGCACCTGGATGGATAAGGATTGTGGATCTAGATTCATCACCAAGAGGTGATCCTGCAGTGCTACCATCAAAGCCAAGCCCTAAGAGGCAAAGGATTGAGGAAACACAAGAGGCTTTGATGGATGAAATAATTGTGACTGATCAAGACATGTAGTTTGGTATCCCTTCCCCTCCTCGATCAACACAATTGGTGTTATCTCATATGGATATAAAGGGGTAGTGTGTACAAGATGCCAGGACGGAGGCCTGCAAGGCATTCTTGGATGATGATGCCTTTGTGAAGACTCTTGTATTCTTGCAATTAATTTGGAGAATGAAACTGGAGGAATACCCAGATAAGTGCAAGAGAAGGAGAGAATCAAGACCTGATAGGTTTGAGCAGGAGAATGATGACGAGTTCAAGGCCGAATTGATGGAGGAATTCAAAAACATCACTCCTAAGGAGGGAAGAAGACTTGTGACTCAGGCTGGTGTCCTAATTTTTCCTGAGTGGGACATAGCCGATGTTGTAGCATTCAATGCTATCCTATAGTCCAAGCATCCTATGCAAAATAGTGAAGAAGAGGTTAAGGCAGCTTTGCAATATTCTGCTTTCAGTGAGGAGTATGAAACTCTAGCCATATGGGCATTGACACCCCAAGGAAGAAAACCAAATGTAATTGATATTAGTCCAAACCTAAGGGGAGGGATAATTATCAAGAGAGCTTCTGAAACTTCAACAATAGAAGCTACAAGCCTAATAGTAAACATGGCCAAATTGGCCCAAAAGAGAGCTAAGAGAGAAGAGGCTAAAAAGAAGATTCTGATGGAGAAGTACAACATAATAATTGGAGAATATAATAGGATGTAGCAAAGGAATGTTGAGCTACAATCTGAAGTAGATAGGTTGAAATATGGGCAAGTAGGAAAATCCTCCAGTGCTCCTAGTATCAGAGCATTACCTCCTACTTCAAGATCAGTCCCCCCTACTACTCCAATTGTTTCTACTATGGGATCTCCCATCCAGGCACCTATTCTCATTCCTACACTAGGGCTAGTTGAAGAAGAAGTTGAGTATTCTGTGGATCCCACCGAGAAGAAAATGTTAAAGAAGATCACAAAATTACAGGTTGCCTTAAAGGCAAGTGAGTATGGTGCAACTTCCAAACAAAATGAGGTGGTGGACACAGTTTTGAGGCATTTAATTGAGAAGGTGGATGGTAGATTACCATCATAACATTATTTATATTCTTTATTTTTGGATGGAATAAAAAATATCAATAGAGATTGAGAAATAGTTTTTCCTTTGGCCGAGATGTGGATCCCTAGGGCCAATGATCTAGATATTATGTATAAATCTTCTAGATTTGATGCAGACAACAGACCCTAGTCATTAAAGCCTACTCAAATCTTTGTAAAATCATTGAAGGGATTCCAGGCCCTACCTGATGATTTGAGTAGAAGAATTAGGGAGCTGGTAAAGAGTTTTGATGATTGGAGTGATACATTTTTATCAGACATCATTTATGCACAAGGAAATGTTAAAATATTGCAACAGTGGCAGGATAGGGCAGAAGAAGTTGTTAATGCATAAATTGAATCTATTTGTGATGATTCGGAATATGATTTGTTGGTGAGTAGCATGGATAAAATAATTAACACCAGCACATTCTTGAAGTCTTTTGAAAGAGAAGCCAATCAAGTTGTAGTGAAATACACACCTTACAATACTAAGGTGAATAAGGTGGTGAAGTTTGACTTGCCAATGGATGAAGAGTATCAGAAATGGGTGGACAAGTACTTAACCGAAGAGGAGTAAAACGGTGTCTACTACCGGCAACTAACAGCTTGGCGGTTATGGTTATAATTGATTATGGTTTTGTCTCCATGGCAGTTTTTTGGTGCAGGTTTTGAGGTTTTGGCCAATGCAGCGGCTATTCCCTAATGAGTGGAATCAACTAGAAGATGCTCTGGGACTTGGTGATTGAAATCATATTTTTGAAGTATCACAGAGCGGTCCAATTGACCGATGACATGTGTATTTTCTGGCCTGATGCTTGTTTGCTCCTTCATTCTCTATAAGAATCATTTCGAGGCCAAAAATAAGGGTTAGCAAGTTAGATATTTTTAGGTCGAGTCTAGGCATAGTTGCAGAGTAGATTGTAAACTTGTTATTTCAGTGTAAATGCAATTTAGGTTTTGGGTCATTTTGTAGTAGGGTTTTGGATTTATGAAGGTTTGATGCTTCATAACAGTACTAGAATTTGATTTATAATGATACATTTTGAGCTCATGTATCTCCTTTGTATAAACATATCATAATTTTGAATAATATAATCAAGGGTTATGGTATTCATCTCACTATTGTGGTGTGTATGGTTCTCATTTTGGCTTTAATTCAAAGAATTAATTAAAATGCTTAAATGGAGTTATAGATGGATATGTTTATAAAGGGATTCAATAAGAAGTATTGAGTTAGGATATAGATTGGTGATGTTGTAATGCAATATTGTCTGAGATCTTATATGTTATGTATTTGAATCTATCATGGAATCTTAAATGTTTGTAAATCTGACTCCCCAATGGTATATGGCACTAGTCTAAATTGTATTTGTTTGTGAGGTTTTGTGTTTGCTTGTCTTTTCTTAGAGCTTGCTACGAAATTGCAAATCAAATGACTATCTTAAGTAATGAAGTATTTTCGTAACCATCTCATGCTCCAAGTAGTTGATACTATTGATGAAAAGCCAATTCAATTCAGTATTATCCTATTCTGTTGAGCTATTAAATGAGATTATCTGTTAATTGTTAATGATTGTTTATAAGTTTGGTGGAGATATTATAAACACATTAAAGGGACCACCCTCTTGGATTTTGTAGATCCTGAAGTGTAGGAGGTTTATTGTTAAAATCCTCATCAGTTGGTCCAGGTCCTTTGAGCTGCCTTTGAGTAGAATTGACGATTTTATAGGTAGAATATAAGATAAACCCGGTTACAGTAAAAACAACCAATAGAAGTGAACATCTTTTAGAAGGATTCCTTGATGATGAATCGATTCGAGAAGGAATACATCAGATTTTGAATAATGTTTCCCCTGAGTGGACCCCTTGCTATCTTGAAGGGTTCCTAAGGGATCCCCTTTTGAAAGTTCTTATCTCACATAAATTCTATGGCGTCTAGCTTGGGGGCAACCTGATTAGACTTGTTTCACATCTTTCTATCTAGTTTGGGGGCAACCTTACTAGACCTTGCTTTTCAAATAGTGTGTCCCTTGAGTGGACCCCTCTTCCTTTTGAAGGGTTCCCGAGGGACCCCTTTGAAAATTTTCCAACTTGTCGACAATCTGCGTGACTGTCTGCTTACTTTCCTGTGTGGCCGCTTCCTGACATGTTCTATCTACGGGTAAAAATGTCACTTTGTAGGTGCACCTATAAAGCCGCTTTTTGACTCTATGGAGTCCGCTTTCTTGGGTCTCCTTCGAGGGAGAGATCTTGGCATACACCTTCCTTGCAGGTCTGGGGGCCTATGAGGTGCTTACTTCTTGGGTCTCCTTCAAGCGAGAGATCTTGGGATACACCTTCCCATCAAGTCCATGGGCCTGCAAGGCGCTTACTTCCTAGGTCTCTTTCAAGCAAGAGATCTTGGGATACACCTTCCTTGCAGGTCTACGAGCTTGTAAGGCGCTCACTTCCTAGGTCTCCTTCAAGCAAGAGATCTTGGGATACACCTCCTTGTAGGTCCTCAGGCCTGTAAGATTATTTCTTTCTTCAACTTCATAGTTTTGTGGGGCTATGAAGTCCTTTTCTTGTCCTACACTCTTGGGTTCACTAGATCGTGGTCTTCTTCCTTGACAATTCAGGTATAAATTTCTAACTCTGCTACTTCTTTGATCTACTTTATCGAAGCACTTATCAGTATTCGTACTCACTAAAGTGGGGGAAAATGTATAGGAGTGAATTTTCACCCCTTATGCAAATTCCCCTTTTACACATCCTCGCCTTAGAAAACCAAATCCAAAGGAAAAATTCTACATAAGCCCGCTACCTTCATTCCACTTGGCACCCATTATGTGTGTTAGTAGAGGAATAATTATTAGGGATTCCCACGTAGTGCACTTACATCCCTAGTAGATTCCCACCGTTGGAGCCTACAAAGACATTGCACTTCCCATTAGAAGTCAAATTATAACGCCCTCTTTGACCAATTGACCTAAATATGGTCATTTTCCTTCATCTCTCCTTCAAATTCACTATTCATTCATTCATCTCACCTCTTCCACAATCTTCTAAGCCTTAATAATTTATTTCAAGCTCTAATCATTCATTTCATCACTCTCAAGCAACATTTTTATGCTCCATAGCAACAGCATCAACACTCTATCAACTTCGTGGATCAAGTGTGGAACCAACACCATTGCAGCAGAGGCTTGAGTCCTCTCATTTTCTCCCCCATTAGCTAGTGAGCTTTTGGTGGAGGTGGTGAGCTTTCTACTCCTCTCCTCTATGATTTGGTTGAGTTGCATAACATTGTTTTGTAGTTATTTAGTGCTCTTTACTTTATTTCTTGCTTTAGCATACTTTTCTCCATTATCATCATCTTGGTTGTCCATAGAGGTGGAAACACCCAAATGGGGTTTAACTGAGGTAGACCCCTATACAACCTTCCAACAATTTTCCTCTCTCTTATGTGCATGTGGAAGCATCCTTGGAGCTAGCTAGCAAATGAACACCATTGTGAGATCATCCTCTCTATCCTTGCTCTTTTTTATTCACTTTATCATATTTGTACATACTTTATCTATGTCCTAGTGTCATTTTGACCTTTTGAATGTAGTTAGCTAGGCCATTAGTTTGTTCTTTAAAGTCCAACCTTGTCTCTTTAGTCTTCTAGTCATACAGACAGCAATACATCTGAGAGACACCAACATGTCGTGCTTTCATCCTAGAGTCGTGCTTTTTTCCTCGGATAGAGAGCTCTTTGAGACACAAATTTGACCCTGCAAACTGACTCCCTAGCCCCATTTGAAGTCTCAGGTCTGCATAGTGGTCAAAGGACATTATAGCCCTCATCATTTTTGCCATGCATATCCTAACACTCCCTTAAGTTGAGTTAAGTTAGGGCGACCTTCTGCTCTTGACCCTCCATGACCTAGGGCCTTGACATGGTTGTCCCCCTCTCTTACAAAGGCTTCAACTAAAAATCATCACCTAGAAGATGATTGAATCTGAAATCTTCAATCTTCAAATGGTTGCATTCATCCAACTTTGAAGGAATGTAGATGTGGACATCATCATAATGTAGTACATTGATAGGAACGTGGGAGAATTCTCCATCATTGTTGATTTCCATCAATTTTTATGAGTGTTTCTTGAATTTTGGTCTTGTCCTTTCAACAAATGACAATTGGTGTAGCCACGATATCAGTAGGGTATTTCATGTAAACCAGAGAAATACCTTGAGTTTTTTTTGTTAGGGATTGCACGAGCACCTTCTTCACTTCCTCAAATTTAGCTTACACTTGATATTTTTTGAATGAAATCAATTACGATTAACTTGAGATTAAATATTCTTCATACCAACCCTAATTGTTTTCATTAAATGTTATTCTTATTTCTTGACATTAGCAGCTTTTTATTGTCTATGAAATCATAGAACTACACAATTTTTCAAGACGCTTCCATAGAAGGTGTATTTTCTTTGAAACCATGACCGACCAAATTCATCACTATTTGTTGCAAGCATGGAGAAAGGAATCAAGGTGTCATCATTGATGTCAACTAGTCAATTAATTATCTACTAGTTGATGTTGTCATTAGTGTCATGGTTACAGGTTATTGGTTGCATATGTCAAGGATATTGAGAAAATTGTATTAAAGAAATTTTGCAGGTATTCAGTTGTTGCTTCGGGTGATGATCCAGTATTTTCCCCTATGTTCATGCAATTCAAATATGTTGGTCATGGTTTTTGAAGGTTTCTATATCCAGATTTTTGGTTTTTGGTTCATTGTGAAGTTTTAGTTGTGTTCACTAGTTGTGAACTATATTTTTCTATGTTCTGGTTGAGGTTCAGGAGAAAATTTGTTGGTCCGATGAAGTCTTTTGACTTGAAGTTCTAGAGTTAAGATGTTTTGATTGCATTGAAGATATTTTTGATTTCTATAAGTTTCAACCTTATGTTAAGCACTATCTTTGAAGTTAATGAAGCATGTTGGATTTATTTTGGGTCCCAATGAAGCGTGTGTTTGGGTCGCCCTCATTCTAATTCCACCGTATAATGTTTTGGCACCGACCTAATTTGAATTTGAATTTGGATGGTTGACTTTGAATCTTTTTCAAGGTTGGAGATAGTATAAATATAGGATGAGCTAGTAATATACAATATACAAAAGAAAAGAAGGAAGATAAATGAAAGAGTAGATGTGAAATTGATGCTATTCAGAAAGTGTGTGTGATTTTTGTGTGGAAGATCAATGCAAAGCTTAATGTTGAGTTTATGGATGCAGTGAGCAGAAGGAAAACTCTATCATTCATGCAAGTTGATCGAGTGGCTGTGGTGGAATCCTTTGTTGCATTGGGATTGTAGTATCTCTATAAAAATTCTTATTTTTCTTCTTTGTATCTCTGTGGTAGTGAGCCCTCTGGGTTGTAGCCCTATTGGACAATGAGTCCTTATTTCCCGCAGTGAGCCTTATCTTAAGCAATGAGCCTTGTTTCAGGTAGTGAGCCTTATCTCAGGAATTGAGCCTTATTTCAGGTAGTGAGCCTTTTGTAATTGGTTTTGATATTATTTATAGTGATTTAATCCTCACCTTGGTTTTTCCCTCATTGGGTTTTCCCTCATTGGGTTTTCCACATAAATCTGGTGTTATTGTGTTTATGTATTGGATTTGAGTTTTTGCATTGGCATTTGATGATTAATCATTTAATCAGTTTCAAGTATTAGTTCTAGTAACTAAATTTAAAGTTTTAATTTTGTGATAACTGATTCACCCCCCCAACTCTTAGATTTCTTATTCAATAATTGGTATCAAAGCTTGATTCCTTGGTGGAGATGCTAACTGCTTGAGGAAGGTATGGGATGGCTAGAAAAATGGTCTTTGATTATCTGAGGTTTGATGGAACTAATTATGGTATCTTTAATTGATGGAAGAATATCTGGAGTATTGTGTATATAATTTGGAGAAAGCTTACAAGAATCCTTACACTCCTCCTACTAATGGTTTGAGTACACCTGAAGAGATTAACACACATGAAGTGAACAACAAGGTGAAGTTCATCTTGAAGAATAGTCTGGTACATTCTGAGTTGATTAAGGTTTAGAATTTGAAGATAGCTAAGGAAGTTTGGGATGCTTTAGAAAGAGAACATGATGGTGATGAAAGAGTTAAAGAGGAAAAATTGTAAAATTTTGAAACACAGCTTGATCTTATACATTTGTTTGAAGATGAAAATGTTAAAGCTTATGTACAGAGATTGGATGAGGTAGTGGCTGGAATGCAATCACTTGGTGCTACTATAGATGAAATTGAGATTGTAAATAATATTCTTAGAACTCTTCTTGATGCTTACAATGAGAAGGTGAGTGCTATTGAGCAGACTATAGATTATAAGACTTGTACTAAGGATCTGTTGTTAGGATTTTTGACATCTTATGAGATGAGGAAGTCGAGTCTAAGAAACAGAGGCAAATCAAAGACTGATTTTAAAGCTACACAAGCTAAAGATCCTGATGAAGATAACTTTGATGAAATAGAAGCTAACTTTGTAAGAAGAATGAGAAAAGGCTTCGGTAAGTATGAAAGTAAGTTTCCCTTTAAATTCTTTAGTTGTGGAGAAATAGGTCATTATGCTACAAAGTGTTTGAAAAGAGCTAAAACAAATAAACAAAGATATGAGAAAGAAAAGAAAGGAAAGAAGATTAAAAAAGATTACTATGTGAATGAGAACGCTAGTATCTCTGATGAAGATTCAGAATTTGAAGATCTATATGACAATGAATGATTGTACTTGGCAATTAGGGATGAACCTACTTCTACTAATTTTGAAAAATAGGTAAAGGAAAGCCCTCTGGAGAAGGAGAAGGATAAAAATGAAGGTATGGTTATCTCTACCCTACATGCTAAACAAGAAAAGAATTTTTAGGTATTTGATAGTGGTTGTTCACATCACATGACTAGTGATAAGAGTAATTTTTTAAAACTTGAGAAATATGATGGAGGCTTGGTTATGTTTAGAGATGATACTGGTGCTAAAAACTATGGGATAGGTTTAGTAAGTTTTGATGGTAAGCATCATACTGATGATGTTTACTATGTTAAGGGTTTAAGGAATAATTTGTTGAGTGTTGGTCAGATGTGCCAAAAAGGATACGATCTTGTGTTTAAGGATGAGAAAGATGAGATCTAGAAAGGATCCAGAACATTGATTGCTATAAGAAAGAAATCTGAAGAGAATATCTATCAACTTAAGGGTGTTGATGGACAATGCTTTATGACTCAGATAAATGATAGTTGGTTATAGCGTAGGAGAATGTGTCACATGAATTTTGATAACTTGGAAAGGATTAGTGTTGTTCTGGTCATGAGAGATTTACCAAGAATTACAAAGCCTGTTAATGCTATTTGCGGGAATTGTCAGTTTGGAAAGAAAGCAAGAATTCATTATAGATCAAATGAACAATCTACTATCGAACTACTGGATTTAGTTCATATAGATCTTTTTGGTCCTATGAGAGTGATAAATCTACTTGGTGAAAGGTACTTTATGATTTTAATTGATGATTATTCTAGATATACATGGGTTACATTTCTGAGAGAGAAATTAGATGCATTAGATAGATTCAATCATTCAAATAAATGGTTGAAAATGAAGTGAATTTGAAGATAAAATGTTTAAGATCTGATTGAGGTGGAGAATTCACCTCCCATTATTTTAATATGTTTTGTAAAGTGCATGGAATAAAGAGAGTTATTTTCTCAGAGAACTCAGCAAAATCAAGTTGTTGAAAATAAAAATGGAACAGTCCAAGAGGCTACTAGATCAATGATCAATAAAGCCAAATTACCAGAAAGAAGTCATTCATACTATTGTTTATGTGTTCAATCGAGTTCAAGAAAGAGAAAATAGTACAAAGACTCCCTATGAGCTATGGCATGAAAGAATTCCTACAGTCAAATATTTCAAGGTACTCGGAAACAAATTCTATATCAAAAGAGATGAGGAAACTTTGGGTAAGTTTGATGCAAGAAGTGATGAACGCATATTTCTTGGATACTCTACTAAAAGAAAGGCATGTAGATGTTTCAATAAAAGACTAATAAATATTGTATAGAGTTCTAATGTGAAGGTTGATGAGACAATGAAGAATTCTATTGATATTGATGGATATGTGTCTAATGAACATGATTGTGAAAGAATAGAACAAATTGTGGAAGAACAAGATAAAGATGAGTAGAATAAGCAGGATGAACATAATGAAAGAGAAGTAGATGCTTTGGTGATGTCCCCTAGGAAACTAAAATATGTACAGAGGAATCATTCAAAAAATCATATTATTGGAGACAAGACAAAATACATATTAACTAGAAGCAAAGCTACTGTAGAAGGAAATTTATGTTTATTCTCTAAGATTGAGCCAAAGATAGTAAGTGAAGCTTGTAAAGATGAACATTGGAAGGAATCGATGCAAGAAGAACTTTTGCAAATTTAGAAGAATCATACTTGTGAATTGGTCCCAAGACCAATAGATAAAAATATCATTGGATCAAAATGGGTATTCAAAAATAAGTTGAATGAAAAAGGAGAAGTTGTCAGAAACAAAGAAAGGATTGTGTGTAAAGGTTAATCACAAGTAGAAGGCATATATTTCAGGAGACTTTTGCTCTGATAGCAAGAATGGAAGATATAAGGATGTTCTTGGCATTGGCTACTCATAAAGATTTTAAATTCTATTAGATGGATGTCAAGTTAGCATTTCTAAATCGTGAGCTAGAAGAAGAAGTTTACATGGAACAACCAAAAGGATTTTAGTTAATAGATCAACTGGATATGGTGTGCAGACTGAAGAAATCTTTATATGGATTGAAGCAAGCTCCTAGAGCTTGGTATGCAAGGTTAGACAGGTATTTGATTCAATGAGCATTTAACAAAGGTATGAAAAATAGTAATTTATACTTTAAGATTGAAAATGATAGAATATTGATTGTAGTTGTGTATGTTGATGATATTATCTTTGGAGGAAATGAAAAGATGTGCAAAATGTTTACAAAAAAAATGTAGAAATAATTTGAACCGTCTATGTTTAGGGAGATGAATTTATTTCTTAGGCTACAGATAAATCAAATAGAAAAATGAATCTTTATTTCATAGTCTAAGTATGTGAGAGAGATGTTGAATTTTTTTGGGATGAATGGTTCCAAACTGATATGTACTCCTATGGTGACTGGTTGTAAATTGGGTAAAGATGATGATTCACCTAAGGCTGATCAAAGAAAGTAGGGATTTATGATTGGTAGATTACTATATTTGGCTGCTATTAGACTGAATACCATGCATGTTGTTTATCTTGTGGCTATATTTCAAGAAGATCTGAAGGAAACACATGTTGTTGTTGAAAGAATATTCAGATATTTGAATGGCACTTTGGATTATGTATTATGGTATCCTAAAGATACTGACTTTACAATTAGTGCCTATATAGATGTAGATTGGGTTAGATGTGTAGACGATAGAAAGAGTACAAGTGGTGGTGCATTCTTTCTTGGATGCAGATTGGTGGCATGGCTCAGTAAGAAGCAAGATTCAGTCTCTTTGTCTACTACTGAAGTTGAGTATATTGTTGTTTCATCTTGTTGTACACAAGTTCTATGGATGAAACGGATATTAAAAGATATCATAGTGGTATATGATGATCCTATTTCTATCTTTTGTGATAATACAAGTGAAATTAACATTTCAAAGAATCCTTTGATGCACTTGATGACAAAGCATATACCTATCAAATATCATTTATTGAGAGAGAAGTTCATTGAGAATGAATTCAATCTTGAGTATGTTTCAATAAAGGATCATATTGCTAATACTTTTATGAAGGCTCTTCCTAAATATACTTTTGAGTATATCCAGGATAAGTTAGGGGTTATTTCCCCTCCTTTCACAAACTAAGATGTGTGGAGATGCATCGGTCTGGTGGATTCATGGTTCTATCTTTTTGGACTGATGTTTTGGTGGCTACCTCGAATGATGAGTAGGTAGTTTCAGGCGTTGTCATTGTCAGTATTATGTTTTCATGTCAAAGAAAGATTCAATGAACATATATTTTTCCTTTTCCATTGATGTCAAAGGGGGAGAGAAATCATGTGAAAAGGAGATAAATTTGATGAGAGAAAGCAGGTAATGAGGAAGATGATCTTCTGAGGGGGAGAAGCAAAAAGAAAAATCTTGAGAAGTATATTTAAAACTAGTATGGTGTCTTTGATGGTTTTTACATCATGTGTTTCCATTAATGAAAAAGGGGGAGATTTTTGCAAGAATGGAGAAATGAATGAAGGTGTTTTCATTGATGTCAACTAGTCAATTAGTTATCTAGTAGTTTTTGTTGTCATTAGTGTCATGGTTACAGGTTATTGGTTGCATATGTCGAGAATATTGAGAAAATTATATTAAAGAAATTTTACAAGTATTCAGTTGTTGCTCTGGTTGATGATCTGGTATTTTCCCCTATGTTTGGTTCAGATATATTGGTCATGGTTGTTGAAGGTTGTTATATCCATTTTTTTGGCTATTGGTTCGTTGTGTTCTCCAGTTGTGAACTATGCTTTTATGTGTTCTTCATGAGGTCTAGGAAAAAAATTGTTGGTCTGGATTTCTCTTTGATGAAGTCTTTTGACTTGTGGTTCTAGAGGTAAGATGTTTTGATTGCGCTAAAGATATTTTTGGATGTAGGAAGTTCCAAGTTTAATCGTTTTATGTGTTTTACACTGGTTTGGTTGACCTTGTGTTAAGCACTATCTTTGAAGTTGATGAAGCATGTTGGATCTATTTTGGGTCTTGATGAAGCGTGTGTTTGGGTCACCCTCATTCTAATTCCACCCTAGGATGTTTTGGTGCTGACCTAATTTGAATTTCAATTTGGATGGCCGACTTTGGATCTTTTTCAAGGTTGGAGATAGTATAAATATAAGATGAGCTAGTAATGAAAAATATACAAGAAAAGAAGGAAGATAAGTGAAAGAGTAGATACGACATTGATTCTTTCTAGAAAGTGTGTGTGAGGTGTGTGTGGTAGATCAATGCATAGCTTAATGCTGAGTTCCCAAATGCAGTGAGTAGAAGGTGAACTCTATCATTCATGCAAGTTGATCGAGTGACTGTGGTGGAATCCTTTGTTGCATTGGGATTATAGTCTCTTTGTAACAAGTCTTCTTTTTATTCTTTGTATCTTTGTGGAAGTGAGCCCTCTGTGTTGTAGCCTTGTTGGACAATGAGTCCTTATCTTAGGCAGTGAGCTTTGTTCTAGGTAGTGAGCCTTATCTCAATTAGTGAGCCTTGTTTCAAGCAGTGAGCCTTTTGTAATCAGTTTTGATATTCTCTATAGTGTGAGTAAATCCTCATTGTTCTTTTTCCCTCATTGGTTTTTCCATGTAAATCTGGTATTATTGTGTTTATGTGTTGGATTTGAGTTTTTGCATTGCCATTTGATGATTAATCATTTAAGTAGTTTCAAGTATTAGTTTCGCTAACTGAATTCAAAAGTTTAATTTTGTGACAATTGATTCGCCCCTACCCATCAATTGTCCTATTCAACACTATTCACCATTATGCTAAATATTTCAACATCCCACACATTTCAAGGGTTTAACAAGGTCTGCAATTGCAAGTCCCCCTATATTAATGCTCTTTCTTCTTAATAATCAAAGGACTCATCTATACCATGGTGAGGTATAGACTCATTCTTTATTTCACTCTCTTCTTCTGCCAATCTTTTCATCTCCTTATTTTTTTTATTAACGATAGGATTATTCTATGGAGAAAAAGACCTTACACTCTTTCCCTTGTAGAATCTAGCAATGTGTCCCAATTTATTGCAATTGTAGCAGATAATACTAGTTTGTGGAGAAAGATTAATTATTCTCACATTAGATCTACAATCAATTTCCTTAAGAAAAAATTGTTGCATGTGTAACAATAGCCATAGAAGGATTGAGATTTCATAGCATTGCTCCTTATCACTTTACTTTTTCATTCATTAGCCTTATGGCTAAAAGTTTTACAAGCATAAAACTAACCATAAAAAGATTGAGTGTTCATAAAATTGTACCTTGAAGGCCTGAAGGGGTTTTGACTCATTTTACTTATACATTCAATTTCCTTATGACCAATCTTATTACAAGCATAGAAGTTACCATTGAACTTAGTAGGAATAGTTTTTTTGAGACAAAGCTTTTTGTAGTTATTATTTTTTCTCCACACAAGAGTGAATCCACCTGCTTTCTTGTTGTCATGATTTACCATTGCATCTCTAGAAGATATTTCCTTAGAAATTTTTGTGCACTTTTTCTCCTTCCTTATTTCAGGCTATCCTTCTGCTTTGAAGTTATCATTCAGATTTATAGATGCATTGATCAAGGGAATTTTCCCTCTTTCAAAACCTAGTCTAGATTTCTCATTTGGGGGTTTTTGAGAGTTAATTAATTCAACAAGAATTTCAGATCCTCCTCTCAGTTTCAGACCTTTGTCAAATTTTTATTTATCTTTTTCAAGTTCTTTTCTCAGGGATACAATCTCTTCCTCTAGCTTTAGACACTCAACAATTTTGTCATTGAGCTTGATATTCAGGAAATCCTTAATCCTCTTGCCTTCTTCAACTTTGAATTTTAAGTTTGAGATCATGTCTTTAGCATCTTTGGTTTTAATTTCACATCCATTTCCACCTTATATTTGAGTTTTTCAATTTTATAATTTCTTCTTTTGATTCATTAGCTTTTGCCTTCAATTTATCTATTATCTCTTTTGATTTTTCCATAATGCACTCATATTTGAAATTTTACAACCTTGCTTCATCCAGATATTCAAGAGCATACCAGTGTTCTCCTTCAAAATCTACTTCACAATCTTTTGGAATGATATCCCAACCTTTAGGTTCAATTGATTCTAGATTTGGTTCTAGAATAAATATATCATTGATTTCCACAATTGACCCTGTGTGTTCAAGAGTAGGATCAACCTTAGTTGTTAAGCTTCTCAAGGCACTTGGATTTGATACCAATTGTTGAACACAAAGATGTGTTGAAAGGGGGGTGAATCTATTGAACAGCCAGAATACTAAGAGGGGGGTGTGAATCAGTATCCTCTAAAACCATTTAAGAATTTAAACATTCAATTTGTAGGAAGGAAAGAAACCATCAAATCATATAACACATGAACACTAGATTTTTACATGGAAAACCTAAAAAGCGAAAAACCATGGTGAGGATTAGCTCACAATATATTATAACTATATGTGGGGAATAAAATATGTGTAAGAAAGATCAATCTAAACCACACACCAATGAAACATTTAAATTAAGGAATTCGAAATAACAAATAAACTAATACAACTATTCCAAAAAACCATTCCATTGTTCTCTATTCTCAAGGATCCTCTAAATCATGAATGCTTTCAAATTGTATTTATTTTGCACATGAATTAGCGGATGACAACTTGAAAAACAAGATGCTATGATGAAATGCAAGTATTATATTCCTACATATACATTCTTGATGTATTTGATATGCAATGTTAAATGATATGATGTTAAGATTATGCTACTTTTATGTTTAAATGATTTGCTAAGATGACGTTGTGATAATAATGCAAAAGCTATGTGAAATTCTATATGAAAATGCAACAATTAGGATACTAGGAATAAAATTTCCATAATAACACTAATTTAAGCTACATGCAAAATGCTAAAATAAAATGCTATGCTAAGCGCACAAGGCTGATATGATTTTTACATAGTAGATTTATGTTTTTGTTCTCTCTCTCAAAATTTGTAAATGAGCCTCTATTTATAGACTTCTCCAAGGAATTAAGTGATGTGGCAGGATTTGACGGTCGGGATTTAATCTGGAGAGATCGAAGGTGGAGGATGAAGTTGGAGGGAATCATGGAGGATATTCCCTTTAGGAGAACAAATGTCCAAGTGTTGAAGAGCATCAAATGGAGGAAGAAGCCATGTGTCCCCAATCTTGTTAGGAGTTTGTTGATGGAAATTCCTATTTAGAAATTAGAAATATTTAAATTCATGTGACACATGGTGAGGTGGATGATGAGGTGGAAGGAGGTTAGAGAACTATGTAGGAATGTGATAAAATTTGAATTTAATTGAGAGGGGATTAATCAAATAAAAAAAATTATTTACATTCGTTTATTTAATTAAATCAAGAAGAAAATGATTTGAGATAGGAAGAAATTAGAAAATGAACTATATAAATAAATTTTGCAATTTATTTATAAGTAGAGGAATTTAAGATTTATTAATTAAATAACTAGTATTTAATTAAATTTTTTCAGACCAATTTTAGGTGTATACATTTTGCCCCTCTTTGAAGTGACGTGTTTACACATTTGCTTCAAAGAAAAAAAAATTGCCAAACCGTGATGATAAAAATTTGGACAAGCCCCAGATGTTGATTTTTGAGTGATGACGGATATATGCCCCCTCGGGAGATAAATCGGGGACTTTTTGATTTTTTGATGATTTTTTGGATTTTGTGAATTTTTGATGATTTTCTGATGATTTGCAAATTTTATGATGCGAGAATGATTTATCTCCCAAAAAATTGATACTGAACCTGCCACATTTGATTAATTGATTAAAGGCCCCTTTGAAAAAAAAAATCCCACCATAATTCTCACTTAATTACCCCTTTTAATAGGTAAAAGGGTGAAAAGAGAGCTCATTTGTGTCATTTGCATTTTAAAAATTGGAGTGATTGAGAGACCCAGAATGGATAATAATTTATGTCACACCCACCGATTCAAGCGAGTTCACCACCATCAGCACCCAGTCGTGTATGGACCTCTAGTACGTACCCCGAGAACCTCTTTGTTTTCAAAAATTGCATTGAATTTTTTGCTTTTTGCTTGATTTAAAAGTCGGTTTTTCTCACATTTTAGCGCATATGGATGATTTTTTAGCGTATTGGGTGTCTGATTTAGCACATAGGGTGTTCTAGCGCATTGATAGGGTTTTGTAGCGCATATGAAGAATTAGCGCATAGAGACCCTATTTTGGCACATCCATGAGATTTTATAGTGCATTTGGATGTTTAGCGCATAGAAAGATTGTTTTAGCACATTGAAGCCAGATTTGATGATTTTTGATGTTTCCTCCTTGTTTTTGATGGTTGATGATTGCGCTAGCCGATGATTTGATGTTGTTGATAGATTAGATGATGATTGAACTCATGATAGGCGAGGATCAATGATAGGATAGGTGATGATTGACCTCATGATAGGTGAGGATCAATGATAGGTTAATTGATTTATAGATAGGCTGATTGATTTGTGATATGCTATGATTATAGGAGGATGGCCTAGGAGTGTTGCAGATTCAGGAGCACTTCTCGAAGATATGGGATATGATACCGCAGTTAGTTCAGGTGGATTTAGATATTATTGCTCGATGCAGTTTGACCTTGTTGATTGACATGCCCCAATATAGGATTAATAGGGGGCTTTTGAATGCGCTAGCCAAGTGGTGGCATAGTGATCATAATACCTTTCACTTAGCCACTGGTGAGATGACGGTGACACCCGAGGATGTATAACGGATCCTAAAGATTCCTATTGTTTGGGAGATAGTCGTTTATGATCACAAGGAGTAGGGAGGGATAAATTCCCTGAGGAGGATTTTCCAGGATGCTCAGATTAGTGGCTATGGGATTACATGGCGAGAGATGGTAGCCATGTATCAGCCATTACCGTGTGTACTTGTTGGCTTCATTGGAGGCTTTCTATGTCCCGATCGTAGGTCAAAGGGACTATCTATTGGATGGGTTCAGGTCTTGGAGATGATGATCACACAAGGTGTTCGATACACTTGGGGATCTTGCATGCTAGCTTTTTTATATCACGATTTACATCAGGTTGTATATCTTAGTGGTGCTAGTCTCTTGACAGGTGTGACATTTTTGTAGATTTGGGCATGGGAGCATATAGCGGTTACACGGCTAGTGGTAGATAGGGCTCGTCCAACTGGTAGACATATTTTTGGTTACACAAGTCCACTTGTCCAGCATAAACTGGGCAAGTTAAAGTATTAGAGGCGGATATTGGATGACCTAGATACAGTCACCTGGCGATCGTACGTAGATTGTGATCCATGGCCAAAGGATGACACTAAGATTCCCTATATATGCATTTCCAGATATCTAATTGGTCAGACACCATATATACTTGAGAGATTCTTAGCCATGAGGGTGCTCTAACAGTTTGAAAAAGTATAGGGCATGCCCTAGGGAGTAGCCCATTATGTATGCAGGAGACAGGATATTCTAGAGTGGGGTCCTAATTTGTCTTTTGAGGCCGCATGTGATGAGTATTTGAGGTTACAACCGCTACTATGGTAGTATCACCCTAAGATAGCATATGCACATATGACGAATGAGTATGCCTACTACTTTCATACACATCCCTTCCTGCGGATTTCTAGTCGTAATGAGTCGGCACCTATTTTGGAGGGTGATGATAGAGGGCCACAACGTTCACTTAGACAGAGGAGTAATGGATGAGATGGGGATGAGGAGGGAGAGGGTGAGGAGGGAGATCATGAGGGTGATGATGGGGGTAATCATGGAGGTGGGGGTGGCGATGGTGGTGGAGATGGTGGAGGTGGGCCAGTACTAGATTTCGTAATACCCAAGAGCAGGAGATCTCTATTATAGGTTGGGCAGTAATAGATTCACAATTGATTTCCCTCGCACTAGCAACAGACATAGGTAGTTGCATTACAGATGCAGGTGGAGACTATGTAGGTTCAGGTGCAAACATTACAGGGGTAGTTAACACATGCCTAGGGATAGATACAGGGACAAGCATTGGCACTGGCACTGGCACTAGCACAAGCACATTTTGCACAGGCACAGGCGCAGGCGCAGGTTACTGCTTTGATGGTTGAGAGGGATGTAGCTAGATAGTGGGGTGAGTAGGCAGAGGTTTTAGATGATAGATTGCATAGAGTGGTCAAGGGGACCACTACAGTCGATTATCTCAAGGAGGTTTTTTGTACTGTGCAGGAGTCAGAGTATTACCAGTTGAGATATTATGAGGTAGTGCCTACAGAGCAGCATGTTAGTTATGTAGAGTCTTGATCATATCGGAGTCAGTACCGAACCACTAGCAAGGGTGTGACTCAGCCATTTCCTAGGGTCCACCAAGCGGAGCTCCAGGTGTAGGTCCATCTGGCGCTAGAGGAGCAGGTGCAGCAAGGCCAACAACATTTGGGGGGAGCACCACATAGCGGTTTTGTGGCCATATTTGATGTATGTTGACATTTTGATGATGTATACATGGATTCATTTAAAGACCTGATGATTATCCTGCCATTTTTGATGATGTATCTTTTCTCCATTCATGATATCATTGTACACTTTACATTATTATTTTGAGATTATGAGATGCAGCAGTGATTAGTGATCTATGTGTTGTCTATATGATGTTTTATGATGGATGCATTTTACCTTTATGTGTGTTGGTGTTTCAAATCGCACCTCTGGAATGCGCTTTGGAAATGGACAGCTATGTGCAGTAAACTGCTCTTCGAATTAGGAGGGGAAGCTCCCTCTTTTGCTGAGTTGCATAAAGTAAGTAAACTAAAACTAATTTTTTCCTATATTTTTTATTCAGCTGCGAGAACACAAGGTTATAGAACTCTAGATGTTGCAGCTGAGGTTTTCCCTTTAATGAAACTTGACTACAACTTAACTTATGCTAAAACATTTCTATCCTCTCGAGTAAATGTAGAGCAAGAGAGTCTAGAAATGGACGAGGTTGATTTTATGACAAAGATACTTGGATAATCTTTCCTCAACATACATCTACTAAATTTCAATGCAAGCTGAAAAAGGAGATCATAAAATTATTACGAAAATATGAGACTTTATTTCAAGGGCAGCAAAGAAAGCTTCAAGATTTTATTTCCTCATAATTCTAACACAAAACAATAAACGGAAATCTGAGGTATTTATATCGAGGGCAGCAAAGCAAGCTTCAATATTTTATTTACTCAAACTTCTAGAACAAAGATTACAATTTCGGGACAGAAAGTTGTAGCAAAATACTTGCAACATACGATCAACCTGATTATAATTGACACATAACACATGCACTAAACAAGGATTTGCAGCTAAGGAGGCATGCAAACTTGCTCTTTACACAAATTGAACTGACACTAAATGATAACAAACATGAAGGCATAAGCTAAGCGATTATGTTATCACAAGCAAGGTTAAAGAAAAATGAGCAAACACTGCTCTTATTTATAACTAAGAAGAGGAGTAGGGAACCCTAAAATCTCCTTGATTTTTCAACTACTGCTTGCCAACATGCAAGCTTTATTTCTAATTCTAGAAAAGATAAAACACCTAAACCCTAGAAAGCCTCTAAAATGAAAAGTGCCAACTCGTGACAACTTGTTACAACTATTTTCTTTCTATCCTCAAAGAATGGATAAGAATTGAGATAAGAATAGAAAGAAAGGGTGGAAGAAGCTTCTAGAAGAAAGCAGATTTAAATCACGATCACATCCGCTAAAAAGCGAGATACTTCATATGTGTTGGGAGTATTGATGCTATTAATAGAAAAATGTCACTTTTCCAAGATTTCTTTGCCATCTGCAATAGATCTCAAGAAATCTTCACTCTCATTGGCCGCTTTCTCAAACTATGTTGACATCATGGAAATCATCGTCATTCTTCCAACACTACCATCGCTTCCATGCAAGACACTCTGAAACTCTGCATGGACTACGTCAAGCCCAATGTATGAACCATCCTCAAGGCAATATTGACAAGGAATTGCTGCAAAAAATTCTTTGATGAATCTAAGAGTATCAATGACTCTTTGTTTATACACTGCAAACTCCTCAGATATTCTAACATATGTATTTACCTTGAAAAGATGACTTTCTTTCCACTGTAGGATCTGTTTTTTATGTTCTCTCGCCATTGTAGAGCCATAAGCCATCTCTAAATCTGCAATTATGATTTTGTGCATAGGCTTAAACTCGGCTATCAACTGCTCAAAATCCTTGATACCTTGACGTAAATCATGAGCTTTGTACCTCATCTAGAAGACCTATGTTAGAATTTATTTTCCTTTGATGATGAACTCTTCAATCCATTCCTGAGTTTGTTTTCCACAAATAACCAACTGCCTCGACTGTTGTTGATTGGCTAGTGTTTCTAAAACTTGTGGCAGCAACTCTATTGTTTGTGAGGTGCCTTGAATAATATTTGATATATATAACCGGAGTTTGACGATTTTCAGCCTTGAGGGCTGCCTTGTCTTCCCCATCCTTTTGCACTCTTTCTTGAATATTTTCAGTTACCATTTTAAACAAACTCATATCAACATGTCAGGTACTTTTACCAAGTTTTTCTTTGACCATTATGAAATCATCAACATCCACCTCATCCTTGATTTTATCTTCAAGAGGCGTAGCTATCTCCATGACCATTTCACCCTCAAGATTCCTCTCAAAATGCATTTGTTTCTTGGCCTTCTTTTTGGGTGCTTCTTGATATATATTGAGGTCATCATCAATCACCTGATACGAAGGCCTTCTTCTCATCCTTCCCAAAGATATCTCAAGCCAAGATGTGGTATCTCTACTAACATCCAAGGGAGGAATAATTGTAACATCTTCCTCTATCTCCTCATCTTCCAAATCAATGTGAATTAGCGAAGACCTAGGAGATGGCAAAGGGTTTTTTATCAAAGGTTGATTTTGTACTTCTTCTTGAAGTATGGGCTTGGGTGGAGGAACTTATGTTTTAGTTGTAGGATTCTCCTGTATAACAATTCTTGTGTAGTCCAACCTCCTCTTGGCACTCTTTGCTGATTTACTGCCCTTTGTAACCTCCTAAGATTGAACTTTTCCTTTCATCTTCGTTTGAGCTCTTGAAGAAGAGGGAAGAGATGAATGTTTCTTTGGTGGCTTTGCTACCGGAATGGACTCCCTCCTCTTGAGAATTAAGAAAGTCTTGCTATAATCTACCACTTGTCGTGTCCTTTCTTCCACTATAATGTATTCTTTGTGAGCCCAGTTGACCTATGGAAGAGGTTGTTGTTCAACTTGATTTCTAGTATAGGCTAGGAGAATTATATCCCTGTCATCATCTGATAACCCTTCAATGTCTTATGATAAATAATATTTCATTTGGTGAAGGGTGAGCATACTATTACTTCTTCTTCGCACCTCGTACTTGTCTTTGCAATTAGCCCAAAATTCTTCGAGTGTGGATGCATGAGCATAGTTCTAACCAAGTCGAGTTGCATAGACACCATGGGGATCATAGGATTGTCTCTCGCTGAAATGCTTGAGACCAAGTTTATCTAACTCATCACCCATTATTTTAGCGTATGCGGATGATCTACAAGTGTAAATACCTAAAGAAAAAGGAAAATTGAAGGCTAGTTTCTTTTTGTTGTGTAGGCGAGTGTGCACATTTGATACCTATCTAAGAAATTCCATACACATGACATCATCTAATGGATACCTAGGTAACATAAGAGGACCTCCTGAATAATTGTAGATCCTTAGGTAAGTGAAAGTGGCAAACTAAATAAACCAATCAGCCCATTTTGACATTGTTGCCTTGGCAATAGATGAGATGCAAATATGTAGCTCATTGTCCAAGTCACGCACTATGTAGATTAAGAATGCTTCATTCACTCTTTTGTAATGATGTGATGCCACAATTAACTCCAACTGAGTGTAATAATTATAGACATATTGAAAATTTCGAGAACCCTCCATTTTTAACCCTTTGAATTTACCCTGATAGGCAACCAAGTAGACTAGGTAGGAGACCATGTGGAATGCGTGTCTGTTAAAATATTAAGTTATCTGATGGTGAAGGCAATCACTAATCAATGAAGGGAAGTCATAGAACTCTGTCTTCTTCATTATGTGAGGTATCACGTAGAACATCCAAGGCTGAAACTTCGTTGCATCTGCTTGACCAGTAACCCAGTTGAGTAGGGTGATGATTATAGAAAATTCATCCTTGAACTCTCCTCTCCAGAAGTTCTTTTGCAATGTACTATATTTATCTTTCAGCCACCTCTGTGCAATATTCTTGTTGTATTTTTCTTGATGCTCTTCCCATATCCTTTCACATTCTTTAGCGTTGATGGTAACACTTCCAGGCCATGGTGGGATGGAGAAGCATTTATCAATCATGTCTAGCTTTAAGCTACATATGATTCTTCCATCAACTGACTGGATTTCCCTTGTGGTTGGATTATAATGCTTGATACAAGCAATTATGAATTTTAAGCTCTGTACTGAGAAAGGTATGGATGCTGCTGCAAGTAGACCTGAATGGCCAAGATGTCTGATGGTGGTGTTGCTTGCATCTTCCAAAGGACGTAGATTGAATACTGGCTTAATATGGTGTAATTCAGTCTTGGCTATCTCTATGAAATCATGGTACAATGCTGATTTGGTCTTGAACTCTATAGGAATGAACTCCATTCTACAAAACTTAAAGATTGACAGTAAACACGCCTAGGTTCTAACATGTTTTAGCAAACTTTCTAAATTTAGCTTGTTGATTTTTCTTCCTCAAACGGATGAAATTTTGAAAATTTTTCTGAGATGTGGGTTTTGATTATAATTTTGTTACAAGCCAACCCACATTGTCCATTTTTTAAAATTTGAAGTGAAGACTGAAAAAGCAGCAAACCCTAATTTTCTCCAAAAAAAGCAGAAAAAGATGGCATCTGTGTATTGTTCATGAGCATATTCTGGATGAACCCAACTGATCAAATTTTGCAAACCTTGGCTTCTAACTAAAAAAGCAACAACTTTAAGTTTCTCTGAAAAAGTTGTGATATGGGTTTTGTCCAGAAGAAGGTTTAGTATAGACCCAGAAGATTAGAAATGGAAGAATTTGAAGTTTTCTCTGACATGCAAAATAAAAGCAACTGCTGCAACCTTGAGAAAATTCTTCAATAATTTGTCTAGAAGATAGAACAAATATGGATCAACTTGCTGAAAATTGATAATATTAGCCTTCTTCTTCACAAGTTTGATGTTCTTGATGAAGAAATATGAAAAAGGAGGCCTTCTTTGATTGTTGATCTAAAATTTTATGAGAAACCAGCAAGTTAAGGTTCTTGAATCTTGAAAAAAATAGGTTTGAAGTTGCTGCTCTATTTCTCCTTGAAGACACCTCCAAGAAAATATGAAAAATAATGCATAGAGATGTCCTTAAATAAGTTTTTCTTTGAAAACAGCTTCTCAAAACCCTAAACTTAGGTCATGCCTTGAGCAAAGGCATTTTTTCCTTCTTTGAAAATTTTGAAATTTCTAAAAATTTCTCTAAGGCATGAGAAGTTGGGCGCCCTTCTTGAGGTATGTGCCCAGTCTCTCCAGACAGCCAAATTTCCACCACTTTCACCTTCAGCTCAATTTTCAACCCTGTTTTAGCTCTGTCTCTCGGCTTCCAGTTTGATCCGATGAACGAATTGAGAATTTCATTACAGAGCTTGATCAAATCTGATTTCTAGAGACATCATCTGCTAAAAACTTCATTTCACCCTTCAAATTGTCAGGTGCCTATCTCCAACAGGGGTGCCTATTTTCTCCAGTGTTAGCCATTTTCATGATTTTCAAAACCTTGTCTTCTGACCTTCAAATGATTTCATGATTCCGGGTGTTGTGCTGATCAGACTGACTGGCCAATGGATTCACTGGATAGCTAATAAGATTTTGGAAGGGGTCGTCTGCATACTTGATCTACAGAAACTGACTTCCGGTGGCTCTAAACCTTAGGTGCCCTTCTCCTTCAAGGTCGCCCATGGCTTCTAGTGTTAGTTTTTATTTTGAATTTCCATGTTGCTTCCAACTTTTATCATTTTATATAATTTTTCTCCTATGTTCGGCTTGCGACATCTGATGACTGTTTACTCTGACGGACGAGCTGATGGTTGCATTGGAAAGCTGGATCCAGCCTAACGAAGTTACGTTGGAAGGACCTTCTACAAATTTTATCATATAGCACCTCAAAAGCGTGGGCACCCTTTTCCTCCAGGCGCGCCCATTTCTTCCAAACTTAGTTTTTATTTTGTGTTCTTCATCTTCAAAGTCTTAAAACATCTCTCTGTGACCTCTGTTTGTCTTGGATTTTTCGATGACTAGATGATCTGACGAGTGTGCTGACTAATTCATTGCGGAGCTAGGATGATTCTAAGCAACATTGGCCTGGAGGCAGAAACCCTAATTCTGGCTTTTGACCTCTTGAAAAGTTGGGCACCTTTCTCCTTTAGGGGCACCCATGGCTGGCAGAGTTAGAAAAATTTATGAATTTTTTCAACTTTTTACCTTGTTTAATGTGCCCTCCTTGTCTTTGACTTTTGAAATCAAAAATATTCTAAGGCATTGAAGTATGAGCACCTCTTCTTGATTGGGGCGCCTAAAGTCTCCAGACTTAGACAAAATTTTGCATCTTTCACTTTTCAAGCTTCCTTTGCCTGTTCCTCGTTCTTCATGCACGTTGTTCATTGACACCCTCTATTTGATGCTTCAATGTTTGATTCTGACACCTGGCCACTTTCTGGCCTCCATTGATGACCTTGGATCTCTGAAAAAGCTTCTAAAAAAGCAGAATAGACCCAATAGGGTAAAACTGATCTTTTTGTGATTTTGACTACAC
>CM021110.1:213407240-213451097 GCA_007115665.2 Sequoiadendron giganteum | reverse complement strand
ACTTTTGCATACAAAATCGGTTTTCCGATTTTGAATAGGTGTTGGAGAGAATTTTTTGTGTATTGTACAATGGTGTTGTTATATTTTTAGTTTGATGAGTAGAAAGAGTTGTGTACTTGTTTGAACACTTGTGGGTGTCTAGGATTTGGGGTGTGATTGTGTGATAATCTAGATGAGTCGAGAGGCAAAAGCTTGAGGGAGTACATGCTTTCATGTGTTTTTCATGATGGTATAGTTGATTATCAGTTTGGTGCTTCTTGGTATAGGTTTACATGTGTTTTTTAGAGTTGAAATTTGATGGTGATAGGTACACAGATTGCCTTTAGTTTTGAGGACATGGATTGACATGATTTGAGACTTGTAGTTTTGTGTGGGTGATAGTTAAGTGAAGGTACAACGTTAGTGTTGGTTATGGTTTCATGATTATGCAGGTACACTTTTGCATTGGCATGACATAATCAAGTTTGTGGTGTTTTGGTGGTGATTTGGTTTGGTGTTAGGAGGTTGTTTCTTATCTCCTAGATGCTTGTTTGGTTCCTTGACTATGGTACTTAGGTGTGGACATGTTTGGAAAATCAGATCTAAGGTTGATTTAATGTTTGAGTAATTTGGTCTACAAGATTATTCTCTTTGATATCTCAGTTTGTAGTGTACTAATGTGATGATGAGCTTGCATGTTTATGTTATTGGATCTACAAGTTATGTGATTGGTAGGTATGTGAAACCTATTGATTGTAGTGGGATGACTTGGATGCAAACTATCTATATCCACCAGGTTTGATTCATTGTTGTTGTAGACTTTGTTAGTTGGCCTTGTTTGTGGTCATTTGTACATTATTATGTGTGCTTTTAGTAAGAAAGAATTGGATAATGTTTATAGTACCTCGATAGTCAGTCTTAGGACTTGTAGAATGATGGTTTAGCACTTTGTCATGGATAGCTTGGTTATAATTTTCAATGGGAGTTATTGATAGTGATGGATTGGTGATGTTCAGTATATCCTTGATGGTTTGTTGGTGGTTGTATCTTCTTGGCTTGGAGATCTTGGTTTCAATTGATGTTATTAACATTTTAGTTGTGTGTGTAGACCTGGATGATCTTCATGGAGGATATGGTTGTCACGATGCCATGTGTAGCTTGATATCACAATTCATTGGGAGTTGTTGGCAGCAATGTGGATTCGCTTTATTGATAATTGAATGATCTTCTTTAGTATTATGTAAATGTTTGGATGAGCTCTTAGATCTTGTTATGCATTAGAAGGGTCTTTTACATTTCTTGAGTTCGATCATAGGAGATGGCTATCTTCATGATGATTAGAGATGTTGAAATCTTGGAGCAATGGAGGAATCATGGAATATTTTATTGAGGTGTTGTATATGATTTCTCTTTTGACATGTTATCCTTGTTTGATAGGATGATTTATATTATGTCATGGTAGACTCTTGTTTGTGCACATAAGAATTTTGGCATGATACAAATGCATGTTATGTTGATTAGAGAATATGTTATGTTAATATGGAGCATGTGAGCTCCTAGGAAAATATGGTTAGATCATGTTGTCATGATTATGTTCCTGATTTGCGAGTGGAGCTTTGACATTGATCTTGTTTGGTTCTCTTTGTATTGAGTACATGATCATTTTCTTGATTAATTCATGATGGAGCTATGTTGTATTTGGAGTTTGGAATGTATTGATTGGTTCTAGGTGCTCATGAAAACATAGAGACTTAGGTGAGGTTTGGAGTTTTGTTGTGGTTAGAGACATGTTGTTGAGATGGATTTTACTATATGTGGGGAATAAAATATGTGTAAGAAAGATCAATCTAAACCACACACCAATGAAACATTTAAATTAAGGAATTCGAAATAACAAATAAACTAATACAACTATTCCAAAAAACCATTCCATTGTTCTCTATTCTCAAGGATCCTCTAAATCATGAATGCTTTCAAATTGTATTTATTTTGCACATGAATTAGCGGATGACAACTTGAAAAACAAGATGCTATGATGAAATGCAAGTATTATATTCCTACATATACATTCTTGATGTATTTGATATGCAATGTTAAATGATATGATGTTAAGATTATGCTACTTTTATGTTTAAATGATTTGCTAAGATGACGTTGTGATAATAATGCAAAAGCTATGTGAAATTCTATATGAAAATGCAACAATTAGGATACTAGGAATAAAATTTCCATAATAACACTAATTTAAGCTACATGCAAAATGCTAAAATAAAATGCTATGCTAAGCGCACAAGGCTGATATGATTTTTACATAGTAGATTTATGTTTTTGTTCTCTCTCTCAAAATTTGTAAATGAGCCTCTATTTATAGACTTCTCCAAGGAATTAAGTGATGTGGCAGGATTTGACGGTCGGGATTTAATCTGGAGAGATCGAAGGTGGAGGATGAAGTTGGAGGGAATCATGGAGGATATTCCCTTTAGGAGAACAAATGTCCAAGTGTTGAAGAGCATCAAATGGAGGAAGAAGCCATGTGTCCCCAATCTTGTTAGGAGTTTGTTGATGGAAATTCCTATTTAGAAATTAGAAATATTTAAATTCATGTGACACATGGTGAGGTGGATGATGAGGTGGAAGGAGGTTAGAGAACTATGTAGGAATGTGATAAAATTTGAATTTAATTGAGAGGGGATTAATCAAATAAAAAAAATTATTTACATTCGTTTATTTAATTAAATCAAGAAGAAAATGATTTGAGATAGGAAGAAATTAGAAAATGAACTATATAAATAAATTTTGCAATTTATTTATAAGTAGAGGAATTTAAGATTTATTAATTAAATAACTAGTATTTAATTAAATTTTTTCAGACCAATTTTAGGTGTATACATTTTGCCCCTCTTTGAAGTGACGTGTTTACACATTTGCTTCAAAGAAAAAAAAATTGCCAAACCGTGATGATAAAAATTTGGACAAGCCCCAGATGTTGATTTTTGAGTGATGACGGATATATGCCCCCTCGGGAGATAAATCGGGGACTTTTTGATTTTTTGATGATTTTTTGGATTTTGTGAATTTTTGATGATTTTCTGATGATTTGCAAATTTTATGATGCGAGAATGATTTATCTCCCAAAAAATTGATACTGAACCTGCCACATTTGATTAATTGATTAAAGGCCCCTTTGAAAAAAAAAATCCCACCATAATTCTCACTTAATTACCCCTTTTAATAGGTAAAAGGGTGAAAAGAGAGCTCATTTGTGTCATTTGCATTTTAAAAATTGGAGTGATTGAGAGACCCAGAATGGATAATAATTTATGTCACACCCACCGATTCAAGCGAGTTCACCACCATCAGCACCCAGTCGTGTATGGACCTCTAGTACGTACCCCGAGAACCTCTTTGTTTTCAAAAATTGCATTGAATTTTTTGCTTTTTGCTTGATTTAAAAGTCGGTTTTTCTCACATTTTAGCGCATATGGATGATTTTTTAGCGTATTGGGTGTCTGATTTAGCACATAGGGTGTTCTAGCGCATTGATAGGGTTTTGTAGCGCATATGAAGAATTAGCGCATAGAGACCCTATTTTGGCACATCCATGAGATTTTATAGTGCATTTGGATGTTTAGCGCATAGAAAGATTGTTTTAGCACATTGAAGCCAGATTTGATGATTTTTGATGTTTCCTCCTTGTTTTTGATGGTTGATGATTGCGCTAGCCGATGATTTGATGTTGTTGATAGATTAGATGATGATTGAACTCATGATAGGCGAGGATCAATGATAGGATAGGTGATGATTGACCTCATGATAGGTGAGGATCAATGATAGGTTAATTGATTTATAGATAGGCTGATTGATTTGTGATATGCTATGATTATAGGAGGATGGCCTAGGAGTGTTGCAGATTCAGGAGCACTTCTCGAAGATATGGGATATGATACCGCAGTTAGTTCAGGTGGATTTAGATATTATTGCTCGATGCAGTTTGACCTTGTTGATTGACATGCCCCAATATAGGATTAATAGGGGGCTTTTGAATGCGCTAGCCAAGTGGTGGCATAGTGATCATAATACCTTTCACTTAGCCACTGGTGAGATGACGGTGACACCCGAGGATGTATAACGGATCCTAAAGATTCCTATTGTTTGGGAGATAGTCGTTTATGATCACAAGGAGTAGGGAGGGATAAATTCCCTGAGGAGGATTTTCCAGGATGCTCAGATTAGTGGCTATGGGATTACATGGCGAGAGATGGTAGCCATGTATCAGCCATTACCGTGTGTACTTGTTGGCTTCATTGGAGGCTTTCTATGTCCCGATCGTAGGTCAAAGGGACTATCTATTGGATGGGTTCAGGTCTTGGAGATGATGATCACACAAGGTGTTCGATACACTTGGGGATCTTGCATGCTAGCTTTTTTATATCACGATTTACATCAGGTTGTATATCTTAGTGGTGCTAGTCTCTTGACAGGTGTGACATTTTTGTAGATTTGGGCATGGGAGCATATAGCGGTTACACGGCTAGTGGTAGATAGGGCTCGTCCAACTGGTAGACATATTTTTGGTTACACAAGTCCACTTGTCCAGCATAAACTGGGCAAGTTAAAGTATTAGAGGCGGATATTGGATGACCTAGATACAGTCACCTGGCGATCGTACGTAGATTGTGATCCATGGCCAAAGGATGACACTAAGATTCCCTATATATGCATTTCCAGATATCTAATTGGTCAGACACCATATATACTTGAGAGATTCTTAGCCATGAGGGTGCTCTAACAGTTTGAAAAAGTATAGGGCATGCCCTAGGGAGTAGCCCATTATGTATGCAGGAGACAGGATATTCTAGAGTGGGGTCCTAATTTGTCTTTTGAGGCCGCATGTGATGAGTATTTGAGGTTACAACCGCTACTATGGTAGTATCACCCTAAGATAGCATATGCACATATGACGAATGAGTATGCCTACTACTTTCATACACATCCCTTCCTGCGGATTTCTAGTCGTAATGAGTCGGCACCTATTTTGGAGGGTGATGATAGAGGGCCACAACGTTCACTTAGACAGAGGAGTAATGGATGAGATGGGGATGAGGAGGGAGAGGGTGAGGAGGGAGATCATGAGGGTGATGATGGGGGTAATCATGGAGGTGGGGGTGGCGATGGTGGTGGAGATGGTGGAGGTGGGCCAGTACTAGATTTCGTAATACCCAAGAGCAGGAGATCTCTATTATAGGTTGGGCAGTAATAGATTCACAATTGATTTCCCTCGCACTAGCAACAGACATAGGTAGTTGCATTACAGATGCAGGTGGAGACTATGTAGGTTCAGGTGCAAACATTACAGGGGTAGTTAACACATGCCTAGGGATAGATACAGGGACAAGCATTGGCACTGGCACTGGCACTAGCACAAGCACATTTTGCACAGGCACAGGCGCAGGCGCAGGTTACTGCTTTGATGGTTGAGAGGGATGTAGCTAGATAGTGGGGTGAGTAGGCAGAGGTTTTAGATGATAGATTGCATAGAGTGGTCAAGGGGACCACTACAGTCGATTATCTCAAGGAGGTTTTTTGTACTGTGCAGGAGTCAGAGTATTACCAGTTGAGATATTATGAGGTAGTGCCTACAGAGCAGCATGTTAGTTATGTAGAGTCTTGATCATATCGGAGTCAGTACCGAACCACTAGCAAGGGTGTGACTCAGCCATTTCCTAGGGTCCACCAAGCGGAGCTCCAGGTGTAGGTCCATCTGGCGCTAGAGGAGCAGGTGCAGCAAGGCCAACAACATTTGGGGGGAGCACCACATAGCGGTTTTGTGGCCATATTTGATGTATGTTGACATTTTGATGATGTATACATGGATTCATTTAAAGACCTGATGATTATCCTGCCATTTTTGATGATGTATCTTTTCTCCATTCATGATATCATTGTACACTTTACATTATTATTTTGAGATTATGAGATGCAGCAGTGATTAGTGATCTATGTGTTGTCTATATGATGTTTTATGATGGATGCATTTTACCTTTATGTGTGTTGGTGTTTCAAATCGCACCTCTGGAATGCGCTTTGGAAATGGACAGCTATGTGCAGTAAACTGCTCTTCGAATTAGGAGGGGAAGCTCCCTCTTTTGCTGAGTTGCATAAAGTAAGTAAACTAAAACTAATTTTTTCCTATATTTTTTATTCAGCTGCGAGAACACAAGGTTATAGAACTCTAGATGTTGCAGCTGAGGTTTTCCCTTTAATGAAACTTGACTACAACTTAACTTATGCTAAAACATTTCTATCCTCTCGAGTAAATGTAGAGCAAGAGAGTCTAGAAATGGACGAGGTTGATTTTATGACAAAGATACTTGGATAATCTTTCCTCAACATACATCTACTAAATTTCAATGCAAGCTGAAAAAGGAGATCATAAAATTATTACGAAAATATGAGACTTTATTTCAAGGGCAGCAAAGAAAGCTTCAAGATTTTATTTCCTCATAATTCTAACACAAAACAATAAACGGAAATCTGAGGTATTTATATCGAGGGCAGCAAAGCAAGCTTCAATATTTTATTTACTCAAACTTCTAGAACAAAGATTACAATTTCGGGACAGAAAGTTGTAGCAAAATACTTGCAACATACGATCAACCTGATTATAATTGACACATAACACATGCACTAAACAAGGATTTGCAGCTAAGGAGGCATGCAAACTTGCTCTTTACACAAATTGAACTGACACTAAATGATAACAAACATGAAGGCATAAGCTAAGCGATTATGTTATCACAAGCAAGGTTAAAGAAAAATGAGCAAACACTGCTCTTATTTATAACTAAGAAGAGGAGTAGGGAACCCTAAAATCTCCTTGATTTTTCAACTACTGCTTGCCAACATGCAAGCTTTATTTCTAATTCTAGAAAAGATAAAACACCTAAACCCTAGAAAGCCTCTAAAATGAAAAGTGCCAACTCGTGACAACTTGTTACAACTATTTTCTTTCTATCCTCAAAGAATGGATAAGAATTGAGATAAGAATAGAAAGAAAGGGTGGAAGAAGCTTCTAGAAGAAAGCAGATTTAAATCACGATCACATCCGCTAAAAAGCGAGATACTTCATATGTGTTGGGAGTATTGATGCTATTAATAGAAAAATGTCACTTTTCCAAGATTTCTTTGCCATCTGCAATAGATCTCAAGAAATCTTCACTCTCATTGGCCGCTTTCTCAAACTATGTTGACATCATGGAAATCATCGTCATTCTTCCAACACTACCATCGCTTCCATGCAAGACACTCTGAAACTCTGCATGGACTACGTCAAGCCCAATGTATGAACCATCCTCAAGGCAATATTGACAAGGAATTGCTGCAAAAAATTCTTTGATGAATCTAAGAGTATCAATGACTCTTTGTTTATACACTGCAAACTCCTCAGATATTCTAACATATGTATTTACCTTGAAAAGATGACTTTCTTTCCACTGTAGGATCTGTTTTTTATGTTCTCTCGCCATTGTAGAGCCATAAGCCATCTCTAAATCTGCAATTATGATTTTGTGCATAGGCTTAAACTCGGCTATCAACTGCTCAAAATCCTTGATACCTTGACGTAAATCATGAGCTTTGTACCTCATCTAGAAGACCTATGTTAGAATTTATTTTCCTTTGATGATGAACTCTTCAATCCATTCCTGAGTTTGTTTTCCACAAATAACCAACTGCCTCGACTGTTGTTGATTGGCTAGTGTTTCTAAAACTTGTGGCAGCAACTCTATTGTTTGTGAGGTGCCTTGAATAATATTTGATATATATAACCGGAGTTTGACGATTTTCAGCCTTGAGGGCTGCCTTGTCTTCCCCATCCTTTTGCACTCTTTCTTGAATATTTTCAGTTACCATTTTAAACAAACTCATATCAACATGTCAGGTACTTTTACCAAGTTTTTCTTTGACCATTATGAAATCATCAACATCCACCTCATCCTTGATTTTATCTTCAAGAGGCGTAGCTATCTCCATGACCATTTCACCCTCAAGATTCCTCTCAAAATGCATTTGTTTCTTGGCCTTCTTTTTGGGTGCTTCTTGATATATATTGAGGTCATCATCAATCACCTGATACGAAGGCCTTCTTCTCATCCTTCCCAAAGATATCTCAAGCCAAGATGTGGTATCTCTACTAACATCCAAGGGAGGAATAATTGTAACATCTTCCTCTATCTCCTCATCTTCCAAATCAATGTGAATTAGCGAAGACCTAGGAGATGGCAAAGGGTTTTTTATCAAAGGTTGATTTTGTACTTCTTCTTGAAGTATGGGCTTGGGTGGAGGAACTTATGTTTTAGTTGTAGGATTCTCCTGTATAACAATTCTTGTGTAGTCCAACCTCCTCTTGGCACTCTTTGCTGATTTACTGCCCTTTGTAACCTCCTAAGATTGAACTTTTCCTTTCATCTTCGTTTGAGCTCTTGAAGAAGAGGGAAGAGATGAATGTTTCTTTGGTGGCTTTGCTACCGGAATGGACTCCCTCCTCTTGAGAATTAAGAAAGTCTTGCTATAATCTACCACTTGTCGTGTCCTTTCTTCCACTATAATGTATTCTTTGTGAGCCCAGTTGACCTATGGAAGAGGTTGTTGTTCAACTTGATTTCTAGTATAGGCTAGGAGAATTATATCCCTGTCATCATCTGATAACCCTTCAATGTCTTATGATAAATAATATTTCATTTGGTGAAGGGTGAGCATACTATTACTTCTTCTTCGCACCTCGTACTTGTCTTTGCAATTAGCCCAAAATTCTTCGAGTGTGGATGCATGAGCATAGTTCTAACCAAGTCGAGTTGCATAGACACCATGGGGATCATAGGATTGTCTCTCGCTGAAATGCTTGAGACCAAGTTTATCTAACTCATCACCCATTATTTTAGCGTATGCGGATGATCTACAAGTGTAAATACCTAAAGAAAAAGGAAAATTGAAGGCTAGTTTCTTTTTGTTGTGTAGGCGAGTGTGCACATTTGATACCTATCTAAGAAATTCCATACACATGACATCATCTAATGGATACCTAGGTAACATAAGAGGACCTCCTGAATAATTGTAGATCCTTAGGTAAGTGAAAGTGGCAAACTAAATAAACCAATCAGCCCATTTTGACATTGTTGCCTTGGCAATAGATGAGATGCAAATATGTAGCTCATTGTCCAAGTCACGCACTATGTAGATTAAGAATGCTTCATTCACTCTTTTGTAATGATGTGATGCCACAATTAACTCCAACTGAGTGTAATAATTATAGACATATTGAAAATTTCGAGAACCCTCCATTTTTAACCCTTTGAATTTACCCTGATAGGCAACCAAGTAGACTAGGTAGGAGACCATGTGGAATGCGTGTCTGTTAAAATATTAAGTTATCTGATGGTGAAGGCAATCACTAATCAATGAAGGGAAGTCATAGAACTCTGTCTTCTTCATTATGTGAGGTATCACGTAGAACATCCAAGGCTGAAACTTCGTTGCATCTGCTTGACCAGTAACCCAGTTGAGTAGGGTGATGATTATAGAAAATTCATCCTTGAACTCTCCTCTCCAGAAGTTCTTTTGCAATGTACTATATTTATCTTTCAGCCACCTCTGTGCAATATTCTTGTTGTATTTTTCTTGATGCTCTTCCCATATCCTTTCACATTCTTTAGCGTTGATGGTAACACTTCCAGGCCATGGTGGGATGGAGAAGCATTTATCAATCATGTCTAGCTTTAAGCTACATATGATTCTTCCATCAACTGACTGGATTTCCCTTGTGGTTGGATTATAATGCTTGATACAAGCAATTATGAATTTTAAGCTCTGTACTGAGAAAGGTATGGATGCTGCTGCAAGTAGACCTGAATGGCCAAGATGTCTGATGGTGGTGTTGCTTGCATCTTCCAAAGGACGTAGATTGAATACTGGCTTAATATGGTGTAATTCAGTCTTGGCTATCTCTATGAAATCATGGTACAATGCTGATTTGGTCTTGAACTCTATAGGAATGAACTCCATTCTACAAAACTTAAAGATTGACAGTAAACACGCCTAGGTTCTAACATGTTTTAGCAAACTTTCTAAATTTAGCTTGTTGATTTTTCTTCCTCAAACGGATGAAATTTTGAAAATTTTTCTGAGATGTGGGTTTTGATTATAATTTTGTTACAAGCCAACCCACATTGTCCATTTTTTAAAATTTGAAGTGAAGACTGAAAAAGCAGCAAACCCTAATTTTCTCCAAAAAAAGCAGAAAAAGATGGCATCTGTGTATTGTTCATGAGCATATTCTGGATGAACCCAACTGATCAAATTTTGCAAACCTTGGCTTCTAACTAAAAAAGCAACAACTTTAAGTTTCTCTGAAAAAGTTGTGATATGGGTTTTGTCCAGAAGAAGGTTTAGTATAGACCCAGAAGATTAGAAATGGAAGAATTTGAAGTTTTCTCTGACATGCAAAATAAAAGCAACTGCTGCAACCTTGAGAAAATTCTTCAATAATTTGTCTAGAAGATAGAACAAATATGGATCAACTTGCTGAAAATTGATAATATTAGCCTTCTTCTTCACAAGTTTGATGTTCTTGATGAAGAAATATGAAAAAGGAGGCCTTCTTTGATTGTTGATCTAAAATTTTATGAGAAACCAGCAAGTTAAGGTTCTTGAATCTTGAAAAAAATAGGTTTGAAGTTGCTGCTCTATTTCTCCTTGAAGACACCTCCAAGAAAATATGAAAAATAATGCATAGAGATGTCCTTAAATAAGTTTTTCTTTGAAAACAGCTTCTCAAAACCCTAAACTTAGGTCATGCCTTGAGCAAAGGCATTTTTTCCTTCTTTGAAAATTTTGAAATTTCTAAAAATTTCTCTAAGGCATGAGAAGTTGGGCGCCCTTCTTGAGGTATGTGCCCAGTCTCTCCAGACAGCCAAATTTCCACCACTTTCACCTTCAGCTCAATTTTCAACCCTGTTTTAGCTCTGTCTCTCGGCTTCCAGTTTGATCCGATGAACGAATTGAGAATTTCATTACAGAGCTTGATCAAATCTGATTTCTAGAGACATCATCTGCTAAAAACTTCATTTCACCCTTCAAATTGTCAGGTGCCTATCTCCAACAGGGGTGCCTATTTTCTCCAGTGTTAGCCATTTTCATGATTTTCAAAACCTTGTCTTCTGACCTTCAAATGATTTCATGATTCCGGGTGTTGTGCTGATCAGACTGACTGGCCAATGGATTCACTGGATAGCTAATAAGATTTTGGAAGGGGTCGTCTGCATACTTGATCTACAGAAACTGACTTCCGGTGGCTCTAAACCTTAGGTGCCCTTCTCCTTCAAGGTCGCCCATGGCTTCTAGTGTTAGTTTTTATTTTGAATTTCCATGTTGCTTCCAACTTTTATCATTTTATATAATTTTTCTCCTATGTTCGGCTTGCGACATCTGATGACTGTTTACTCTGACGGACGAGCTGATGGTTGCATTGGAAAGCTGGATCCAGCCTAACGAAGTTACGTTGGAAGGACCTTCTACAAATTTTATCATATAGCACCTCAAAAGCGTGGGCACCCTTTTCCTCCAGGCGCGCCCATTTCTTCCAAACTTAGTTTTTATTTTGTGTTCTTCATCTTCAAAGTCTTAAAACATCTCTCTGTGACCTCTGTTTGTCTTGGATTTTTCGATGACTAGATGATCTGACGAGTGTGCTGACTAATTCATTGCGGAGCTAGGATGATTCTAAGCAACATTGGCCTGGAGGCAGAAACCCTAATTCTGGCTTTTGACCTCTTGAAAAGTTGGGCACCTTTCTCCTTTAGGGGCACCCATGGCTGGCAGAGTTAGAAAAATTTATGAATTTTTTCAACTTTTTACCTTGTTTAATGTGCCCTCCTTGTCTTTGACTTTTGAAATCAAAAATATTCTAAGGCATTGAAGTATGAGCACCTCTTCTTGATTGGGGCGCCTAAAGTCTCCAGACTTAGACAAAATTTTGCATCTTTCACTTTTCAAGCTTCCTTTGCCTGTTCCTCGTTCTTCATGCACGTTGTTCATTGACACCCTCTATTTGATGCTTCAATGTTTGATTCTGACACCTGGCCACTTTCTGGCCTCCATTGATGACCTTGGATCTCTGAAAAAGCTTCTAAAAAAGCAGAATAGACCCAATAGGGTAAAACTGATCTTTTTGTGATTTTGACTACACTAGCCTGATGAGGAAGTATTTTAAGCCAATCAAAATCAGTCTTAACACAAAAATCCAAAATTTCTATTTTTAGAAAAAAAATCTATTTTTAGAAAATTTTACAAGTATCTGTTTCGTAAGAAACCCAGAAAAAGTTTCTATTTTTAGAAAACTGCTAAAAATAGAAATTTTCCTAAAATTTAGGGATGAAAAACTGAAATCTGGGTATTGTAGGTTTGATCATTTTGAACCGACCCAGATTTCTTGATTTTGAAATTTCTAAGTTTTTGACCCTCATGCAAGACATGCAAAGCTCCAATTTTGACCTTTTTCTAATAGATTTAACAGTATTTTGACTCATTTCTTCAAACTGCCCAAGTGTAGCGAAAATTTTAATTTGGGGTAAACATTGGCTCCGTCTGGGGATCATGTCGGATACTTTCGGCATACGAGAACCGTAGAATCTATGGATTTCAAGCTAGACCAGTGCCTTGTCCATTGGGTATCGGAGTCAGCATTACATCCTAATCACCTATTTGCAAGACTTTCCCTATGAATCACCTGTGACCAGACTTTCCCTAAGAAATCACCTAAAACAAGACTCTTAATCACCTAGAACATGAAAAAATTGTTACGTGAAAGGGAAACACAACATTACGAAGGGAAAAATTACAGAAAGGGGAAACACATTACTAAAGCATAAGAAGATTATTTACAGAAATTTCACTCCACCCCCGAAGGGAAAAAGTGCTTCAGGTACTATCCACTGTGAGGCAGCGGTAGGATTCTTCCATCCAAGTATGAGAGAACATAAGTATTCTCCCCAGTGAACTCGTGGATCTTGAATGGCCCCAGCCACAAGGAATCAAATTTTCCATGCATTCCCTTGGGCTCATGTCTCTTATCCCACAGCAGGACTTGATCACCAACCTCAAAATCTCGTTGGCGAGCTTTCTTGTTGTAAATTTTCTTCATCTGTTCCTGATGTTGGGTGATTTTGTCTACTACCTCCACTCTTTCCTCTTGAAGCTTTGTCAGGAGCATAATGCGCTTTTCAATAGGATCTGCAAACTCTCCATCCTCTACTATGATCGCTAGCCGCAAAGCAAACAAATCTAATGTGATGGGTAACATAGCTTCTACACCGTACATGATGATGAAAGCTGAAGTACCAATGGCTCTCTTGGGAGTGATTCGATCAGCCCAAAGAGCATTGTAAAGTTTCTTGTGCCAAGTTCACTGATTAGCATCAACTAACTTGTGCACTATTGTGACTATATTCTTGTTTGATGACTCGGCCTATCCATTACCTTGTGGGTAATAATTTGATGAATGAGCTAATGTGATGTTGTGATCAAAATAAAACTCTAATAGTTCCTCTAATGAGAAACATGATGCATTGTTTTTCACAATCTTGTGAGGTACTCTGAAGTATGAAACAATATTTTCCTTTAAGAAGTCACACACCACTTCAGAAGTAGCTCGCTTAGTTGGAATGGCCTCAACCCATTTAGTGAAGTAATCTATAGTTGTAAGGACATAAATATGACCCTTAGTAGACCGTGGGTTGATAGGACCAACAAAATCTAGGCCCCATTTCCAAAATGGGGCATCTATATTAACTGGCCTGAGAGGAATGGCTGCTAACTTAATCTTGCCAACAAACTGGTAGCACAGCTGGCATTTGTTCACCCATTCGAACGCATTGCAGAACATAGTTGGCCAAAAGAAATGTGCTCGCAAAATTTTTAAAGTTGTCACTCTTGAAGAAAAGTGACCTCCACATGCTTGATCATGAAAAGATTCCAACAAACGTTGTTGCTGGTCTTTGGTGACACATAACAAAAATTTTCCATCAATCCCACGCTTGTATAGAACGTTGCCCATTATCACATAATTTTGGGCTTTCAACCTCAGTGTCCTCCTTTGTTTCTTATCCAAGTGATGTGTAAAATCACCATATGTCAGGTAATACCATATCTTCGTGAACCATTCTCTTGTGGATTCAACCAGTAAGACCATAGGAAGATCTTCTTTCTCTTCGAGCTCAAGTTCTGGTATAACTTTCTATTGAAGCTTCTTATCACCATCTTCAGCTATCAGTTGACATAGACCTCTCCCGCAGATGAGTTTGGTCAGTTGAATCTCCAGGTCATACTCTTGGACCTTTGCAACCCAGTTGCCTCTCTTAGATCCCATTTCCTGCTGCATTAACATGCTTTTCACTATTGGATCAGTTACATAGACTATTGTATGGGAGTTCAAGATGTAGAACCTAAATTTTTTTACAGCCAGACCATCGCATATGCGTTCTTCTCAATTTGAGAATATCGTGTTTCACTAGCCTTGAAATTGCTACTCATGAATGCGATAGGAGACTCTGTATCTTCATTTGGATTTTGTGTTAATATTTCCAACATGATGTGCTCTGATGCATAATAGTAGAGAATAAAACTCTTTTCAAAATCAGGACGAACCAATACTGGCGCCCAACTAATAGCTTCTTTGATTGCAAGGAAATCTTTCTTTCCTTCCTTCGTCCACTTAAAAGCAGACTTCTTCTTCATCATGGCATATATTTCCTTTGTCAATTCAAAGAAATTCGGTACAAACCTTCGTATGAAGTTGACTTTACTGAAGAAAGAGTGAACTCCTGTCTTGCTGGTCGGAAGAGACAAATATCTGATAGATTCAACCCAACTTGGATCAATTCGGGTTCCTTCCTTTGAAACAATGTGACTGAGTAGCTTGCCTTTAGTCACTGCAAAGATAGACTTCTTAAAATTTAGAGAGATATGATGATACCTACACCTTTCAAAGACATCTAATAAGTGGGAGAAATTATCTTTCTATTTCTTTGAGAAAACAGTCAGATCGTCTAGATAGACCACAATGACTTTGTTCTTCAAATCTCCAAATGCCAAATCCATGGCTCTCTGGAAAGTTGCACCTGCATTAATAAGACCGAAAGGCATCCTTTCATATGCAAATATTCCCCATGGGGTGGTGAATGCAGTCTTAAACTGATCATTTTCAGCAACTGCAATTTGATTGTACCCAGAAAAACTGTCAAGTAGAGATAGCATTTCTGACCTAGTGACAGTTTGTAGGGTGTGATCCATGATCAACAGTGAGTAATTTTCCTTCAGAGAAGATTGATTTAGGTTCCTGAAATCGACATCGATTCTAATTTCTTTGTTCTTCTTTCGTACAGGAACTATATTTGATACCCAAGTAGAATGATGTATCAAAAAAATGATCTTAGCATCAACCATATTTTGAATCTCAGCGTAAATTGTACCTTGAACAAGCGGGTTGTAATGCCTTTTCTTTTGTCTGAAAGCCTTAGCATCAGGTTTCAAATGAATTTTGTGAGATAATTTTGTAGGGGTGAAGACTTTCAAATCTTCACAGGACCAAGTGAAAACATCTCGATACTGTTTGAATAAGGTGATTAGCTTCTCACTCTCTTCTAGTGTACATCAATTGCCCAAATTTACAAGTCGGGGCTTGTCTTCAGTGTCAATATTTACTAAGTGATATTCGGCAGAATTCTTATCACTCAAATCTCTTTGATCATGGATGCGCCTGTCATGTCTATCAAACATATTCTCCAAGGAAACTAAACCTTTAGGAATCATGTTTCCTTTCAACTGTATAAAATCCTTTTCCTTAGAGGATTCAGCATCTTCTTTATGTCTGTCTTGTCTATCAAAAACTTCTTCTAAGGAAACTTCTTCTTTGGAAATTTGATTTCCTTGCAACTAGATAACGCCTGACTCGGTTACCTTGGAATCCTCAGTTACTAATTCTCTAAAAGGAAAAGAACTCCCTTCAAAGAATAGCCTTTCAAAGTTGTTTGACATAGTGAGAAATTCCTTGATGTGATCATCATCATTGAAAAATTTCCAGTTTTGATTGTTGTCAGGAATAGCGGGCTTTTGTATGAGTTCGATAGCAAACGCACTTTGATGAAAATCAGCATTTGGTATGAAAAGGGAAGCAGAGTCTACGAGAGCATCCGCTTTGTTGTTTTCCACATGTGGAAGATATTTAATACCAAATACTTTGAACCAGTCTGTTGCATTCAAGACCCTATCTTTATAACTTCGAAGGCGATCTTTCTTCACTTGATACTAATTTTTGACTTGTTTGACGATCAGCTCGCCATCACCTTTGACTTTGAGTTGCTTAATACCCATATCTCAGGCATTCTAAAGGCCTAACAAAAATGCCTTGTACTCAGTTGTATTGTTCGTGCATTCGAATTGCAAGCAATATGCAAATGGATACAACTTTCCTTTGGGAGAAATTATGACAACTCCTGCCCCTGAACCAACAGTCAAGCAACTCCCATCAAATTGCATGGTCCACATTTTTGGATTCTCTATGAATTTTCCTTCGAGGTACATCTTGTTCATTCCTTTTTCTTCTTTTGTGAACTTCCCTTTGATGAGTCCACTGTTCTGATCTGCTTCATCATTTATTTTTTCCAACAACAAATAAGTCCCAAGACCAGTTTCTTGGAATAAAACTTGTTCTTGTGGATCTTGAGACTTCACCACCACAAATCTAGACTTGAGCTCTGGTTCCATCTTGAAATTTCCTTCCTTTACTGGAATGGTCACAGAAGACCAATCCATTTGTATTTCTCCACCGAGGTCCTTGTAGAAACTTTGGATTAGTAGCATCCCATAGCTAGCTGGGGTGTCAGCTATCAGGATGGTCATCATAATCTTCTTTTTTGGACAAGTCGCGAGCCTTACTTGAGCATCTTTCAACTTTTCGACTAATGGCATGGACTTCGACTCCATTGAGTAACATTTTTCTTTGGTATTGGTGCATGATAGTCCTAAAGCATTCATCACTTGTAGTGGCATGATATTGTCTGAGGCTCCCAAATCAATGATACAATTACTCAATTTGTAACCTCCTGTGTATAGAGAAATATATAAGGGCTTGGTTTTCTCTCCTGCTGGAATGGATGACTCAAGCAATGTTGGTTGCTTGGCTGGTCCTTTCTTTACAAACTTGAGAAGTCGGTCGACTCGCTCTAGGTGATCTTGGAGATATTCTAGTTGAGAAACCTGCACTTTGTTCTTCATCAAGGAGTCAACTATATCAAAATTTGAGTCTTGAGTACTTACGTTCTCCTGAGAAGGCTTGGAAGTAGAAGCTACTTCCTTCGCTTTTTCTTTTTCTCTTTGTACCTTCAGTCTCTCTTCATCCTATGCTTTCTGATGTTGATTTCGTGTCAATAGGGGAGATATATGATTTTCAGGATTCATGGCAAGAGAGTAGTGACGGGGATCCTTTTCTTCTTCTGATTCTATTTCATCGGGTTCACGTTCTAAGTATCCCATTGCAGAGTCGCCATCTAAGATGTCCTTTTGAGGTAAGACAACATTCGAACTAGGAGTAGGTACAAAGTTTTATTCTGGTGCAGTTTCAGAAAAACCCATGATCTTAGTCATCCTCAAATTCTCAGGACATGAAGACCTAGTATGTTTGTCGGTATCATGAAAAGAGGAAAACACAGCATTTTGTGTATTAACAACCGCTTGCCTTGGTGGAGGTAGCCCTCATGGTTTGAATTTGTTGAAAGGTTGGAAGTTGTTCCTCCTTGGTTGATATGGTTGTTGCGGTGCTAGGTATTGTTGTGGTGCTTGATATTGTTGTGCTACTGGTAATGCAAGTGGTGCAGGTGGGGCAGGCTAAGTGGGCAACTACCTCTTGAGAATAGTCACTTCATTTGCCACCTTTTGCAATAGTGGATCAGCAGAACTTTGAACTAAAGACCTGATAGAATCACCCTTCATTTTTCCACTAGTGATCATGTTGTCCTCGATCTCTATTGCGCCTTGCTATGCATTTTCTAATTTTGTTTCATTAGTTGACTTGAGGAAGAAGGCTATCTCAGATGGAAGAGCATTAACAAAACTGCTAATCATAATTTCAGGTGATGGATCGAGCGTGTGTGAAATAAGTGTAACAAGGCGATTAAACCTTGCCACAAACTCTCTCATTGGCTCATGAGCTTCCATCTTTGGATTGGATAGCTGGGAAAAAAATCGGTGACTATCCTCTGTGGGTTTGAACCTTGCAAAGAACTTGTCACTCATATTGACCCAGTCTGTAATGCAACCTGGTTCTAAGTGGTGGAACCATTCATCTGCAGCACCATTAAGCATCTTGACGAGGAGACATATTGCAACATCTTCATGTGCGACATGCAAGACACCGCAAGTTGTTGAGAAACTTGAAACATGGTCGTCGGGATGTTGTGTTCCATCTCCATGGAACCGTGGAAAGTTATTTCTTGATCCCTTAGGTAGTTCATGATTTACCGCCAAGGCCAAAGGTCCCATTTGATTACCCCAAGGCAGCGGGATCTCTCACCTCCAATTGCAATTTTTGTTGCGATTGTTGTTGTTGTTGTTTTTGTTATTGTAACCCATTGCTCCTGGTTAAATTATAGGTTCCTCAAACTTGATTTCAGGTTCTTCTTCTTTGATCTCGGGTACAATGGTGACTTTAGGAGCTTCATTGGATGGATCTCCAACTTGAATGGGATGTGGAATGAAAGGATCAGCATTGATGTCTTCTCGAAAGAGAGGATTCCTCCTTCTTCTTGTATAGACTATGTGAGCCAAGATTGGCTAATCCCAAGTAGGATCAAGCAATACGGGTCTTTCAATTGCAATGTCGGCTTTCCTTTCTTCTTTGTCTAGTACTTTGGCAGCTTTTCTCCACTGAGTAGGGGTCTCCTTCTTCTCAAAGATGAAACTCCTTAAGCTGTTGATAATGTTCACTTGCTATCCTTCAATTATCTCGAGATTTGGTTGGATAACTGGTGGTGTAAGATCAGGTTGTTGAACTATAGCAGTAGGACACCAGAGAGTCATACACATGTTGCAAAGCATAAGCTTTCTTGAATTTGTATGCCTCATGCCCCACAGTGGGCGCCAAAAAACTGTTGGCATTTCAAATTGCATCTCTGGAATGCGCTTTGGAAACAAACAGCTATGTGCAGTAAACTGCTCTTCGAATTAGGAGGGGAGCTCCCTCTTTTGCTGAGTTGCATAAAGTAAGTAAACTAAAACTAATTTTTGCCTATCTTTTTGATTCAGCTACGAGAACACAAGGTTATAGAACTCTAGATGTTGCAGCTGAGGTTTTCCCTTTAAAGAAACTTGGCAACTACAACTTAACTTATTCTAAAACGTTTCTATCCTCTCGAGTAAACACAGAGCAAGAGAGTCTAGAAATGGACGAGGTTGATTTTCTGACAAAGATACTTGGATAATCTTTCCTCAACATACATCTACTAAATTTCAATGCAAGCTGAAAAAGGAGATCATAAAAATATTATAGAAATATGAGACTTTATTTCAAGGGCAGCAAAGCAAGCTTCAAGATTTTATTTCCTCATACTTCTAACACAAAACAATAAACGAAAATCTGAGATATTTATATCGAGGGCAGCAAAGCAAGCTTCAAGATTTTATTTACTCAAACTTTTGGTAAAAAGATTACAATTTCGGGACAACAAGTTGTAGCAAAATACTTGCAACATACGATCAACCTGATTATAATTGACACATAACACATGCACGAAACAAGTATTTGCAGCTAAAGAGGCATGCAAACTTTCTCTTTACACAAAGTGAACTAACACTAAATGATAACAAACATGAAGGAATAAGCTCAGCGATTTTGTTATCACAAGCACGATTAAAGAAAAATGAGCAAACACTGCTCTTATTTATAACTAAGCAGAGGAGTAGGGAACCCTAAAATCTTTGTGCTTTTTCAACTACTACTTGCCAACATGCAAGATTTATTTCTAATTCTAGAAAAGATAAAACACCTAAACCCTAGAAAGCCTCTAAAATGGAAAGTGCAAACTCGTGACAACTTGTTACAACTATTTTCTTTCTATCCTCAAAGAATGGATAAGAATTGAGACAAGAATAGAAAGAAAGGGTGGAAGAAGCTTCTAGAAGAAATCAAATTTAAATATTGATCACATCCGCTAAAAAGCGGGCAACTTCATCTATGGTGGGATTATTGATGCTATTAATAGCAGAATGTCACTTTTCCAAGAGTTCTTCGCCATCTGCAATAGATCTCAAGAAATCTTCACTCTCATTGGCCACTTTCTCGAACTGTGTTGACATCATGTAATCATCTTCATTCTTCCAACACTGCCATTGCTGCCATGCAAGACACTCTGAAACTCTGCATGGACTACGTCAATCCCAATGTATGAACCATCCTCAAGGCAATATTGACAAGGAATTGCTGCAAAAAATTGTTTGATGAACCTAAGAGTATCAAAGAGCTCTCAAGCCAAGATGTGGTATCTCTACTAACATCAGCCTCTATCTCCTCGTCTTCCAAATCAATGTGAATTGGCAAAGACCTAGGAGATGGTAAAGGGTTTTGTATCAAAGGCTGATTTTGAACTTCTTCTTGAAGTATGGGCTCGGGTGGAGGAACTTCTATTTCAATTGTAGGCTGCTCCTGTATAACAATTCTTGTGTAGTCCAACCTCCTCTTGGCACTCTTTGCTGATTTATTGCCCTTTGTAACCTTCTGAGACTGAACTTTTCCTTTCATCTTTGTTTGAGCTCTTGAAGAAGAGGGAAGAGATGAATGTTTCTTTTGCAGCTCTGCTACCGAAATGGGCTCCCTCCTCTTGAGAATTAAGAAAGTCTTGTTGTAATCTACCACTTGGCGTATCTTTTCTTCCACTGTAATTCATTCTTTGCGAGCCCAGTTGACCTGTGGAAGAGGTTTTTGTTCAACCTAATTTATAGTATAGGCTGGGATAATTACATCCCCATCATCATCTGATAACCCTTCAATGTCTTCTAATAAAAAATATTTCATTTGGTGAAGGGTGAACCTACTATTACTTCTTCTTCGCACCTCGTACTCATCTCTACAATTAGCCCAAAAGTCTTCAAGTGTGGGCACATGAGCATAGTTCTGACCAAGTCGAATTGCATAAACACCATGGGGATCATAGGATCGTCTCTCATTGAAAGGCTTGAGACCAAGTTTATCTAACTCATCACCCATTATTTTAGCGTTTGCAGATGATCTACAAGTGTAAATACCTAAAGTAAAAGGAAAGTTGAAGGCTGGTGTCTTTTTGTTGCACAGGAAAGTGTGCACATTTGATACCTGTCTGAGAAATTCCATACACATGACTTCATCTGATGGATACCTAGGTAACATAAGAGGAGCTCCTGAATAACCGTAGACCCTTAGGTAAGTGAAAGTGGCAAATTGAATAAACCAATCAACCCATTCTAACATTGCTGCCCTGGAAATAGATGAGATGTGAACATGTAGCTCATTGTCTAGGTCACGCACTGTGTAGATTAAGAATGCTTCATTCACTCTTTTGTAATGATGTGATGCCACAGTGAACTCCAACTAAGTGTAATAATTATAGACATGTTGAAAATTTAGAGAACCCTCTGTGTTTAACCCTCTAAATTTACCCTGATAGGCAACCAAGTAGACTAGGTAGGAGACCATGTGGAATGTGTGTCTATTAAAATATTCAGCTATCTGATGGTGAAGGCAATCACTAATCAATGTAGACCAGTCATAGAACTCTATCTTCTTCATTATGTGAGGTATCACATAGAACATCCAAGGCTGAAACTTTGTTGCATCTGCTTGACCAGTAACCCGGTTGAGTAGGGTGATGATTATAGAAAATTCGTCCTTGAACTCTCCTCTCCCGACGTTCTTTGGCAATGTACTATATTTATCTTTCAGCCACCTTTGTGAAATCTTCTTGTATTTTTCTTGATTCTCTTCCCATATCCTTTCACATTCTTAAACATTGATGGTAACACTTCCAAGCCATGGTGATATGGAGAAGCATTTCTCAATCATGTTTGGCTTTAAGCTGCATATGATTCTTCCATCAACTGACTGGATTTCCCTTGTGGTTGGATTATAATGCCTAATACAAGCAATTATGAATTCTAAGCTCTATACTAAGAAAGGTATGGACGGTGTTGCGAGAAGACCTAAATGGCCAAGATGCCTGATGGTGGTGTTTCCTGCATCTTCCAAAGTACGTAGATTGAATACTGGCTTAATATGGTGTAAGTCAGTCTCAGTTGTCTCTATGAAATCATGGTACAATGCTGATTTGGTCTTGAACTCTGTAGGAATGAGTCCATTCCACAAAACTTAAAGATTGATAGTAAACACGCCTAGGTTCTGACACGTTTTAGCAAACTTTCTAAATTTAGCTTGCTGATTTTTCTTCCTCAAACAGATGAAAATTTGAATTTTTTTGTGAGATATGGGTTTTCATTAGAATTTCGTTACAAGCCAACCCAAATCGTCCGTTTTTGAAAATTTGAAGTGTGTTGAGAAATTATGTCTCAACTTCCAACTTGAAGTCCTCGTTTTCATGCCTTGGTGATTTTGTGTTGTGTGCAAAGTTCTGGCGGAGGCGGAACCGGGATGGAACTTGGCATTGTTCTGTTTGCCTAAGTTTCGAGTTTCAATTTTGATTCCTGCTCCGACCCCACTTCCTACCGTCTGTTTCTTCTCGCTTTGTTTCGCAGGTTCTGGCGGAGGCGGAACCAGTTTTGGAAGTTGGTAATGTCTGTTTGCCAGGTTCCTGTTTTAGTTTTTGTTCTGACTCCGGGTCTGACTCCTGCTTTTACAATCTAGTTCCTCTGGATGTTTGGATTCTCCTCAGGGTGTTTTCCTCCGCCTTGTCCTGGTTTTGGATTGTTGTTTCTTGCAGTTGGCGGAGGCGGAACCGGAACCGGATTGGTTCCTGATCTTGGAATTTTTTGGTGAAGTCTTATTTTCTATTCCTGTTCTGACTCCAACTCTGACTCTGGTCTTTTGTGTTCCCATCTTGGTTTTGACCTCGGGTTGACTTTACCCAGTCAGAACTATTTTCGATGAGTTCCTCTTTGCCGTGGACGGACGCGGAACTGAAATGGTTCTTGAACCTGTATTTTCGATTGAGTCATGTTTCGACTCCAGTTCCATCTCCATCTCTGTCTCTGACTCCGGCAGTATGTATTTTCGGTGGAGTCCTGTTCTGACTCCGACTCCGGCAGTGTTTGAAATGACTTGAAGTCTTGGTCACGCAAGATGTCTGTTTGACTGTTTTGGTTGCTCTATTAGCTGCGATTCCTGATGGGTCTTGGATGCGTGGCACCTGGTTGAATAGTGATTGGATGGATACCAAGATAGTTATTGTGGCAGTTGCATTTGTCAATGAAGGGTGGCGAGCTCAACCATTTTGAGTAATGGCTTTGAATGCAAAGTTGGCTTGTTGCAGGAAATCTGTCAGATCCGACCAGTTGCGTGATTTGAGGATGGAATTCATTGCTCTTTTGAGTCGGTTACATATGGATGAGAGATTTGTTATTTCTCATAAGTTAGATAAGTCAAGAGTTGAGTTGTAAGTTGCAGAGCAAGTTTGAAGTTGCGAGCTGAAGAATAGAGGACGTGAGTTCTTGAGGAGGGTTTTGAACTGTATGTTGTAAAAACATTGTAACAGTGAATCTGAAACTCTCTAGGTGATTGTGAGCTAAACAAAGAAGTCTGGTTATTGTATGTAATCGATTCATTACTGTAATATAATAGATTTGACTTTGTGTGGTGGGTTTTTTACCTGAAAGGGTTTTCCCACGTAAATACTATGTCATCTTTGTTTGCTTATCTTTCTGGTTTCTCATTGCCATGGTTGTATGCATCTCTATAAGTTTTTGAAACTGTTAGTTTTTTGTTTTTGCTTCTCTCCCCTAAAGTAAAGGTGTTAAGGGAATGTATTCCGCACTGTTGGGTCAATAGATTCGCATTCTTTTCCCTACAAAGTGAAGACTGAAAAAGAAGCAAACCCTAATTTTCTCCAAAAAAAGCAGAAAAAGATGGCATCTGGGTATTGTTCATGAGCATATTCTGGATGAACCCAATTGATTAGATTTTGCAAACCCTGGCTTCTGACTAAAAAAGCAACAACTTTAAATTTCTCTGAAAAAGCTGTGATATGGGTTTTGTCCAGAAGAAGGTTTAGTATAGACCCGGAAGATTATAAATGGAATAATTTGAAGTTTTCTCTAACATGCAAAATAAAAGCAACTGCTGCAACCTTGAGAAAATTCTTCAATAATTTTTCCAGAAGATAGAACAAATATGGATCAGCTTGCTGAAAATTGATAATTTTAGCCTTCTTCTTCACAAATTTGATGTTCTTGATGAAGAAATATGAAAAAGGAGGCCTTCTTTGATTGCTGATCTAAAATTTTATGAGTAACCAACAAGTTAAGGTTCTTGAATCTTGAAAAAAATAGGTTTGAAGTTGTTGATCTATTTCTCCTTGAAGACACCTCCAAGAAAATATGAAAAATAATGCATAGAGATGTCCTTAAATAAGTTTTTTCTTTGAAAAAAGATTCTCAAAATCCTAATTTGATGAAACCCTAAACTTAGCTCATGCCTTGAGCAAAGGCATTTTTTCCTTCTTTGAAAATTTTGAAATTTCTAAAAAATTCTCTAAGGCATGAGAAGTTGGGCGCCCTTCTTGAGGTATGCGCCTAGTCTCTCCAGACTTAGACAAATTTCCACCACTTTCACCTTCAATTCAATTTTCAACCCTGTTTCAGCTCTGTCTCCCAGCTTCCAGTTTGATCCAACAAACAAATTGAGCATTTCATTATGGAGCTTGATCGAATCTGACAACATGGTTCTGGAGACGTCATCTGCTAAAAACTTCATTTGACCCTTTGAATTGTGAGGTGCCTATCTCCAACAGGGGTGCCTATTTTCTCCAGTGTTAGCCATTTTCATGATTTTCAAAACCTTACTTGTCTTCTGACCTTCAAATGATTTCATGATTCTGGGCGTTGTGCTGATAAGACTGACTGGCTGACAGATTCACTGGATAGCTAATAAGATTCTGGAAGGGGTCTTCTGGATACTTGATCTCTGGAAACTGACTCCTGGTGGTAGTAAACCCTAGGCGCTCTTCTCCTTCAAGGGTTCCCATGGCTTCCAGTGTTATTTTGAATTTTGAATTTCCCTGTTGCTTCCAACTTCTATCATTTTATATACTTTTTCTCCTTTGTTTGGCTTGCGACATCTGACGACTATTTACTCTGACAGACGAGATGATGGTTGCATTGGAAAGCTGGATCCAGTCTAAAAAAGTTACGTTGGAAGGACCTTCTCCAAATTTTATCATCTAGCACCTCAAAAGCTTGGGCGCCCTTTTCCTCCAGGGGAGCCCATTTCTTCCAAACTTAGTTTTTATTTTGTGTTCTTCATCTTCAAAGTCTTAAAACATCTCTTCGTGACCTCTATTTCTTTTGGATTTTCCAGTGACTGGATAATGTGACAGGCGTGCTGACTGATTCATTGTGGAGCTGGGATGATTCTGCAAAACATTGGCCTAGAGGCAAAAACCCTAATTTTGGCTTTTGACCTCTTGAAAAACTGGGCGCCTATGGCTGGCAAAGTAAGAAAAATTTATGATTTTTTTCAACTTTTAACCTTTTTTAATGTGCCCTCCTTGTCTTTGACTGCTAGAATGAAAAATATTCTAAGGAATTGAAGTATGGGCACCTCTTCTTGACTGGGGTGCCTGAAGTCTCTAGACTTAGACAAAATTTTGCATCTTTCACTTTTCAAACTTCCTTTGCCTGTTCATCGTTCTTTGTGCATGTTGTTCGTTGACAACCTATGTTTTATGCTTGAACATTTGATTCTAACACCTGGTCATTGTTTGACATCCATTGATGACCTTGGATCTCCGAAAAAGCTTCTGAAAAAGTAGAATAGACCCAATAGGGTAAAACTGATCTTTCTTTGATTTTGACTGCACCAACCTGATGAGGAAGTATTGTAAGCCAATCAAAATCAGTCTTAACCCAAAAATCCAAAATTTCTATTTTTAGAAAATTTTACAAGTATCTGTTTCGTAAGAAACCCAGAAAAACCCAGGAAAAGTTTCTATTTTTAGAAAACTGCTAAAAATAGAAATTTTCCTAAAATTTAGGGATGAAAAACTGAAATCTGGGTATTGTAGGTTTGATCATTTTGAACCGACCCAAATTGCTTGATTTTGAAATTTCTAAGTTTTTGACCCTATGCAAGACATGCAAAGCCCCAATTTTGACCTTTCCTGACAGATTTAATAGTATTTTGACTCATTTCTTCAAACTGCCCAAGTGTAGCGAAAATTTTAATTTGGGGTACAACAATGTGTTATATGTCATGTGGTGTTTTATGTGATTATTCCATGATTATGTATGGTTATGTATGGATGCATTTAATGAGTTGATGATGTATGGTTCTATGTGTGTATGGATGATGTTTTTATTATGACACATGAGATGGATGCAATCATGCAAATGATGTGGGATGCACTTTATTTTTTGTATTTTTTCTGATGCAATGTATGGATGACAAATGGCAAATGATTTATTTTGTGAAATGTGAATACATGATCTAATGCATGGATGGATGAATAAAGTAAATATATTATTTCTAATGCATGATCGATGAATTATGATTTATGAGAAATGCTTTTTCTTTTGGATTTTTCTAATGGAAATATTATGATGAATGCAAATGTATGCTAAGGGTATGAGTGAATGGATCATAATAATACTTTTTTTTTTGAATTTTTGTGATGCAAATTTATGATTAATGTAAATGTGTATGATTATGTTTTTTGGATTTTCAAATGCAAATGCATGATAAATGCATAGATGGATGGTTTATGATTTTGGATTTTGCAAATGCAAATGTATGATAAATGCATGGCTAATGATAAATGTATGGATGGATGGATAGATAATGCAAATGTGTGAGAAATGTGTGGATGAATGAATTTATGATAATGAATGGCTTATGAAAATGTTTTATTTTTGGATTTTTCTAATGCAAAGTTATGATGAATGCATGAATGGATGTATGATATGATAATGTTCTCCAATGCATGGTGTAAATTTATAATGCTATTGCAACTACATGTGAATGATTATGTTTTTTTTAATGTCAAATGTACTCAATCTTTTAATGAGCGAGATAACATAATTTTGAAATTTCCCACCTTGGAAAAATCTAAAATATAGATGCAAAACTAGTATGGATGCAAATCTATCTTAGCCATGAAAATCTAACTATGCATTGTTGTCATCGTGCCAACCGATTTGTTGTGCTTGGTATCATCATTGAGCCTTTTTTCCATGTTGAAAGTTAGTACAAACATCGATGGTATAATTAGACCATGATGAGTTGAGTACAACTTCCATGAATTTTCAATATTGCAAGTTAATACAAGCATCTAGGCATAATTGAACCGAGATGACCTGAGTATTGCATGCGTAAAACATACAAGAGTTAATAATTTTTCCTATGTCAATCTAGAATGTCATCAATGATACTTCGTAGATCACATCCCGCAATGATTTAAATAGTAATAATGATCAACTCATAGACAACAGATAAAGAAAAATATCATTCTCGATCATAGCTTCTATAGTTCATGACCTCCTTGAGTTGCTCTAGAGAAATGATAACAACAATCAAGATACAACAATTGAACATACATGCTAAAGTGATCAAACCATGATTCACAAGATGATCATCCAGTGAGATTTGATTTGTTTGTCTTGATGTTGATTTGGATGTTCAATTGTCTGATTGATTGTGATTGATGTTTAGTTTGATGTTTAGTGTGACTATTGTTTTCATCGGGTTGTCTTGTTGTTGTTTGCATGTTGTTTTAAGCTCAAAGCAAGTTGCCCCCAGTGAGTTCAAGATTTTTCCCCCAATTAGAAACAAACCAATTATTATGAATATGTACATGATAACCAAGCCAAGGTGGGACATGACTGCAGCAGCCAGATATGTACATGAAGCTCATTTTATGATATGCATGTATGTGTAATGATAGCAAAAAGTGGACGTTTGACACATGTTCCAACGAATGGAGAAGCCAATTCATCATAAATAGCACATTTTTTCTAGGTTTTCACTATTTGATTTTATTGCACCTTTTCAGATTTTATGATTTTTTTTGTTGTTACTATGACACCTGTTTGCTAGGTTTTCATCAAGGTAACGATTTTTTCTGATTTTTCACTTTTTTTTGTATTTTTTCCTTTTTTTTCCTTTTTTATTTAATTTTTAATTTAATTTTTTTATTTTAATTTTTGACTTTTCAAGACTTTTCTAATTTTTTATTTATTTCTTCAAGACTTTTCTGATTTTTTTTTGTATTTCTTCAAGACATTTTTTTTTGGATTTCTTTAAGACATATTTTATTTTTTTGGATTTCTTCACGACTTTTTCTGATTTTTTTTGGATTTCTTCAGGAATTTATACCGTGCAATGGATGAATTATGTGTAGAACTTTTTGAGATGGAGGTTGTTCATAGGTTCCTTAAATAGATCCCCTTCAAGCGTGGATAGCTGATATGCTCTTGATCCATAGACTAATACAATGACAAAGGGTCCTAGCCAATTCGGTTCAAACTTTCCCTTCTTTTCTTTGTCTTGTTGATTGCACAAATTTTCCTTCAGAACCAAATCACCGACTTGAAATGTTCTTGGTTTGACCTTGTGATTATAACTTCTTGACATTCTTTGTTGATATGCTTTCAGGTGATCAACTGCAAGCTGACAACATTCATCCAACAGTTCCAACTCTTGTAATCTAGATACCCGGTAGTCTTCATCTGATATGATGCCTTTCAATGACACTTGGAGCGAAGGTAATTCAACCTTAATGGGAAAAAAAACCTCTGATCCATATACAATAGCATATGGTGTGGCTCTTGTGGGGGTGTGGATACTAGTACGGTATGCCCACAAAGCAAGGTTCAATTGGACATGCCAATCACGTCTAGCCTCGTTGATGGTTTTCTTTAGGATCTTCAAGATGGTTTTTTTTAGGCCTCTACTTGGTCGTTCCCTTAAGGGTAATAAAGTGTGGAGAATTGATGTTGGATGTGGAATTTTTCACAAACGTCTTAAACGTCTTGGTTCTTGAAAGGTCTTCCATTGTTTGTGAAAATGGAGCTAGGGATACCATATCGACAAACAATGTAATTCAAGATGAAGGAAGAAATTTGCTTGCCATTGATGGTAGTTAAAGGAACAGCTTCAACCCACTTCGTGAAGTACTCAGTGGTCGTGATTATGAATTTGTGCCCATTGGAAAAAGATGGATGGATTTTCCCCACAAGGTCGAGTCCCCACTGACAAAAGGGCCAGGTTGATGCAAATGGTTGGAGTTCTTGTATCGATGCATGTATGAGGTTACCATGGATCTGACGCTTCTTGCATTTCGTGACAAAATGGAAAGACTCTTTCTCCGTATTCGGCTAGTAATACCCCAAACGTAGGAGTTTCTTTGCTAAGGTAAGACCACTTGAATGTATTCCATAGATACCCTCATGAACTTCCTGTAAGGTTTTTTTAGACTCATCACATTCTAGACATCGAAGGAGAGTTCCATAAAAATCTCATCGGTAAATTACATCCATGATAAGGGTGTGCTGGGCAGCTTGATAGATGAAGTTTCATTTTTGGTTCTATGATAGGTCAGGTGGAAGGGTGTTATCTCTTAGATAGGTGTAGATCTTCCCATAGATTGAGGTATCATCATCAAGTAAATGGAAAAAAACTTTGGATTCAGGATCATCATAGGCAAGGGTAAATAGTTGTTCCACCATGAACTCATAACGACTTCGTTTGTCTGTAATTTGTAATAGAGAATCAATAGTGGCCATAGCATCAACAACTTTGTTGTTTATTCTTGGGATTTGTTTAAATTTGATAATAACAAAGTATTTCTTAAATTCATCAATCATTCTTTTATAGGGCATCAATTTATCATCCTTTTTCTGATATTCATCATTGACTTGGTTTACGACCAGTTGAGAATCTCCATAGACTTGCAACTCTGTTTTTTTCCACCCTACAACTACCTTGATGCTAATGATGAGTGCTTCATACTCTTCCATGTTGTTGGTGCAGGGGAACACCAGTCTATATTATTTTAGAATGGTATGCCCTTGAGGGGTGACAAATAAAATTCCCGCTCCCAATCCATGTTGAGTGTATGATCCATCGAAGTATAATATCCATTGTTTTGTTGTTATGGTAAGGACATCAACATCTGGAAACTCAATGTGTGGAGGATTATCATCATGTAATGGTGATTTAGCTAGTTGATCTATGATGGCTTGACCCTTGATGCTTTCCTATCGACATACTAGATGTCAAACTCACTCAGTATCATTACCCACTTTGCTAATCTTCCTATTAGATTTGCCTTGTTGAGTAGATATTTCAATGGATCAATTTTGGCTATTAACTTGATGGTATGAGTTAGCATATAATATTGCAATTTTTGAGTGGTGAACAATACTTCTATACAAGCCTTTTCAATGGATGTGTAATTTATTTCATAGTCATTTAATATTTTGTTGATATAATAGATCACCCTCTCTTTTCTTGTTGAATCCTCTTGTGCTAGCAAAGCTCCCAATGTGCCTCAGTTGTTGCTATGTATAGTAAGAGTGGTTTTCCTTCTACTGGCGGTACTAAGATGGGTGGACTCATTAGATATTATTTCAATTGGTTGAAAGAAGCTTCACATTTCTCATCCCATCTAAAGGAAATATTTTTGTGTAGCAAGTGAGCGAAAGGGTGGGTCTTGTCTGCCATTTGTGAGATGAATCTTCGGATGGACTGAAATCTTCTTTGGAGTGATCTTAGCTGACTAATGTTCTTGGGAGGTGACATCTCCATGATTGCCTTAACTTTCACAGGATCCACCTCAATGCCCTTTTCTGAAACTATATATCCCAAGAGTTTTGCAGATGTCACCCCAAATACACATTTTTTTGGATTCAATCGTACATTGAATTTTTCCATTTTGGTGAATATTTTATCTAGGATCTCTAGGCGTCCTTCTTTGGTGTATGATTTTTCCAACAGATCATCTACATAGTCTTCCATGAATGTGTGCATCATATCATGGAATATTGTCATAATGGCTCGCTGATAAGTAGCTCCCACATTCTTCAATCCAAAGGGCATGATGTTCCAATAGAATGTGCCCCATGGGCATGTGAAGGCTATTTTATCTTGATCCTCAGGTGCAATTTTGATTTGGTTATATCCTGAAAATCCATCCATAAGTGACAAAATGTAATTTCATGTTGTTAGGTCCACGATGATGTCTATGTTGGGTAGAGGAAAATAACCCTTCGAACAAGCTTTATTGAGATCTCTGAGATCTATGGAAATCCATATACTGTTGTCAGGTTTTGAAACTAGTACAATATTGGAGATCCACTCGGCATAATCAATTGGTCTGATGAACCCTACATCCAATAGCTACTTTAGTTCTGCTTTCACCAAGAGGGCAATATGCGAATGCATTTTCCTTAACTTTTGCTTCACTAGTTTTACTCTTGGTGGTAAGGATAAATGATGCATGATTAAATCTAGATCTATCCTTGGCATGTCTGCATAGGACCAAGAAAATTTGATTCGTCACTCTTCAAATAATTTGGTGAAGCTTGGTTTTTCTTGTTTTGTCAGGGATGTTGCTAAATGTAGAGTCTTCACTATTTCTATTATGTCAATGTTGATGGATTGGGTGAGCTCAACCAATAGTTTTGATCTCTCTTTAAAGTGTTCAGGAAGAGTGTCAAATATCTCATCCTTCGGTGCCTCAGAGAGGTTTTCACCATTGGATGTGCTCTTTATTTTTAATTTTTCCTGATCTAATATTGCCATAGAATGGTTTTCACCATTAGATCATTTTTTTGTATTATTCATTTTACAACCGAGAGATTTGATACTCCCCTGACTAGAAGCTTCGTTTTGAGATTAAGTGGTGGAACATGTTTCTAGGTTTTCAACACAGAGGAAATTGAAAATGACATCATCATTTGAAAAGATAGGTATTTTGAGAGGCTGAGTTTGACCCCAATCGATAAGTTTGGGATGTACTAGAGGTAGGGAATCGTCGGATTATTTTAAGTCAAAGGCAGTGAGGGTATTAATGGCGATGTCTTCAAGAATTTTGATAGCCATGTCAAGGTCTATGATGTAACTCTCCTTTGAATGATTTGTCTCACTTAGAGTCTAATCATCCTCATTGGAATCATTGATATGTTGTGATCCAAATTCAAGTGATCTTGACCCTAAATTTTATCCCTCCTCACGTCTGGGTGCATACTTTTATGTCACATCAATTCCCTTATCATGACAAGAATCTTCAGATAATGAATCCCTCTCATATTCATTTAAGTCAGTTTCATAGTCATTACTAGCTTGTTGTTGTAGGATTCATTAAACAACCTTCTGGGTGGTTTATTCCTTTGTTTCCTCTTTATATCCCAGCCATGTCTTATCTTTTGGATTGGTTAAGATGGGTTGGATTGGTTCCATGATGCATTCTTTTCTCTTCCCATGGGACCTTTTCCTGCATATCTCATTTTCTCCAAGATTGAAAACCCTTTTCCATATTGTGTTGTTTGTACATTAGATGTTGTTGCTTGAGATTCGGCTTCATCCTTGTAAAACTAGTTTAGAGCATATTTGTCTTCTACTTCATCAACTATAGTTCTTTCTTTCACAAATTGACCATCAAAAAGCATGACAGGTTGTGAGGACTATTGTGTTGAGGTTGATGATTGACCATAGGACTTTAGGGAAGATAATTGCAAGAGACATAGGGATTGCTTAATAGAATATTCACCCATGCCTTTATCTTTGACTTGGACTTTTTCTCAAATTTTTTGGACAAAGCGTTGAGTTGGGCTTCATGATTGGTGGAGGTAGAAGAGGTAGCTTCTTCCTTTTTCTCAGGATTTTTAGGTGAGGGACTTGGTTGGATTTCTTTATTTGAGGATGTGGCAAGCAGTTTTGACAAGGAATTTGATTGGATTGAATTACTTGGGGTGGTGGATGTGGAACCAAGAGCTTCTCTATTATAGGGCACAAAAACATCCTGGATCGACTTGAGGGTGTTGCAATACTGAGGACTATTGGAATCGGTTGAAATGGTGATCTTTTTTCCCATTGCAAGGGAATTTCAAACATTGATGGTAATTTGATGGGACTACCTACATATCATGGATCCAAGGATGACCCAAGAGTACATTGTATTTCAAGTCTTTGTCCAGAGCTTGGAAAATTACGTCTTTTTGAATCGGCCCCACCTGAATTGGCATCACAATTAGTCCCTGTGAAGATCTTTCTTCATCATCATAGGCTTTGATAGTGATCTTTTTCCTTGAATCTATTGCATTCTCTAAGAATCCCAGTGCACAGACGAGCTTTAAAGTACATATATTGAGACTAACTCCTCCATCTATTAGAATGCACTTGAATCAATTTTTATGTATTAATACCTCAATGTGAAGTGTTCTGTTATGGGGATGAGTGATGGATGTGTCATCATTTTCTGAGAATGATAGGCAATGAGGTGCAATCAAATACCCCACCATGTCTTGGAATGTACAAACTTCCAAATTTGTTGGTATTGTTGTGTCCACTAGGGCCTTCTCCAAAATTTTCTTGTGGGCAGGTGAAATATTGAGGAGTTCCAATATAGATATTTGCACTGGGATCTTTTGCAATTGATCAACAATGTTGTATTGATGTGATGGGGCAGTGGGTGTTTTGGATGTGCTTTATTTTAGCACATATTTGGATTGGGCTCTCATGGTCACATTTATGGGCATGTTGTCTTGTTTCCCTTTGATTTTAATGACATTGATTTGGTTGTTTGTTGCAGCCATGTCTTGTTTGATGTTATGGAATTGATTTGATGTGATGTTGGTGTCATTGATTTTCTTTTCAGCTATGGTGGTGTCTTATCCATGTTGAATTGGAATTTCATTAATTTGATTGTTGGCTGCAACAATGTCTTGTGTTTCATTGATTTTAATGTCATTTATCTGATCCTCAACTGTCGAAATATGAAGGATGATAGTATCATGAACATAGTTTACATTTTTCCCTTTGTTGTTCATTGTAGAGGATTCCCCATTTTCATAATTTGGTAAGGAATTCTTGAATGCACCATCATCAGCATTTGTTTGGGGTCCTTCTATTTGTATGATATTATGGTATATCAAGTCTTGCACCTTGTGCTTTAATTGAATACAGTTATTCATTTGATGGCCTTTGCACCAATGAAATTCACAGTAATAGGAATCATTCCACCATGACAATTTCACTTTTGGCTCAAAACCTTGGGTGTCAGGTAAGGTGATGAGATTTTCTGCAAGAAATTCTCTCAATGCAGATTTGAGTGATTGACCCAAAGGTGTGAATTTCCTGTGATTTGATGGTGTTTGATATGGTGGTGATCAAGATGGAGCATTCTTTTGGTTACTATTTTGGGTGTTGTTTTGGTTGTTGTTTTGATTGGTGTTCTAATTGGGGTTTAGGTTGGTCTTGGGTGTGATTTCTGATAGATTAAAGACTAGTTTGGTATTATGTGTTTCAACTACACCATCATTACCAGTATTCTTGTTTCTCATCCAAAATTTTGATTTTTCATTATTGCTATGATGATTGGATGAGTTTGCATTTTTTGATCCATCATTGTAGATTTTCAATACACCTCTCTTGACCAAAGCTTCTTTGATTTTGAGACCATTTTCAATCATCTTCTCAAAGCTAGGTGGACATTGCAATTGCAATCTATAGCTCATTTCATTATTTAGATTGTCAATGAATATTTCTATTTTTTCTTGCTCGAGTATAGGTCGAGCATATCGAGCAAACAATCTTCTCCATCTTTGCAAGAATATGAGGAATGATTCTCCATTTTTCTGTTTGGTATTGAAAATATATTTCATTGTGATTTCATGTTGAATGTTATAATAATATTGTATAATAAATTTATTGACTAGTTCTTCAAAGGATCCTATGTCTGGTGGTAGTTTTGAGAACCATTCCATACAGTGTCCACCCAAACTTCTTGGAAATAATCTCATCAAGTAGGTGTCTTCGTGTGCAAACTCTAGGCTCATGGTTCAAAATTCTCCTATGTGATCTATGGGATCAGATTTTCTGTTGTATTTATCATATTTTGGGAGGTCACAATTGGGTGGAAATGGTATCAGGTTCAAATTTCTATCAAAGGGGTATGAACAAATTTCTTGTAGCAAGTATCTCTTCGTAGTTCCCCTTTACATGTCTTGTATTTGGTGTTCGATGGCTTGCATCTGTTGTGTCAAAGCATCCACAAGATCATTGGTTCCTGATTCATTTTGTGTTTTAGTTTATGTTGTCTTAGGTGCTCCCTTTAATTTATCAACATCAAAATCAGGGGGTAATTTGGTGCCTTTGTTTGCTAACATCAGCAAGTATTTTTCTCTATCTTTTTCAAAAATCCTTTCCATGAATTTGTGGAATCGGGATTCTTTTTGTTCTTGTTCTATGTCTTCATCTGTTATTTCATCTATTTCATTTTGATGGAGTTTGAAAAAGGGATTTTCTTCTTGTTCCGCCATGGTGTTTTGAGTTTCAATTTCCTTTTATTTAAGTTTTTGCTTTTGGGATCTCGTTGAAACGGGCATATAAGTGATGAAGATTGACTAATCTTTGATCGTTGTTTAGGAGTACCAAAAGGACTAAGTTAAATATGATTATAAAACATTTGTTTCGAGATGAAGGATGATGAATCCTGATAAAGGATGATGAATCCTGATGGTGAAACTCAGTTGCTAAGCAAAGATAGATGTGATGATGAGGCACTTTTAGATGTTTGATCAAAGCTTAGGTAAAGGATTTTCACTTGCAAATGCTAGTTTCACCAAGTTAAAAGCAATGTTAGGATAAGGAATAAATGTTGGTCAAGAAGAAATCTTTGAATCTTGTTTCAATTGTCAAATAGAAATCAAATTTAGCTCTTTGGTTAAATTTGTTTTGGATGTGCTAGAACAGTGCACAGATGCACTAAAAGATAGATGTGCTAAACAATGACTCGAACATGCTAAAAGATGGCTTATATGTGCTTCAGAATGGCACAAAGGCGCCAAAATATGGAATGTATGTGCTAAAAGATGGCTTGTATGCGCTAAAAGATGGCTTGTATGCACTGAAAAATGGTACATATGTGCTAAAATATGGAATGTATGTGCTAAAATATGGCTTGTATGCGTTGGAACAGTTAATGGATGCGCTAAACTAGGGAATGCCACTATTTTTTGATAGTTTGATTATTTTTCTTATTTTTCTGGCAGGAAATTGATTGTTTGGGTTGATTTTGTTCTAAATCAATGGTTGTAAATCTATGTGTGGGATGTTTCTTTGAATGTTATTTTAAAACACACATGTAAGAAACATCAAACAAGTACAATTCCTAAGGTTGGCCATGACAATATTCACTAGATTCCCACTTGGATTTTACTCCAGTTGTGCTTACTTTTAGCGGATGATTAGAAGATTGACCACACTGGCTCTCCCTTTCTCGGCACACACTTCTCAGTTCATCCAATCTTCAATTCTCATGAATCTCCCATGACAAACTTTTCATCTCTACTAAAAGCCACAAGAATATGGGACAACTTTAAAGGTTAGACCTCTTGCACCAACAAATAGAATGGAATTTTGGCTTACTATAACAAGAAGGTTTTAATATAAGCATCCGTTCATGGGGGGTTATCCATACGGCAAGAGACCATTGATTCCCTTCTTTTCAGAATAACCCTCGTGATACTTGAACTTTCCTCAAGTATCCAAACTTATATATCAAGTGGAAGTTGCTTGGCTTTAGCCTATTCCTAGTTTGGGTCATTCCCTAGGGTGATTACTTTTTTCCACCAGGCAGGCCCTCTAAGGATAAAATTTCAATAAAATGAAAAGAATGGGTCTAGATTTTTTATCACCCAGTTCAGGGGAGAGCATATGCTTACCACTCTACAAGCACAATAGACATAGTGTTCATTTACCTCTTAATTAAACTAGGTTCCTAATTTAATCAAAAGAAACAACAATAACTCCAACCCCTAAAAAACAACCCTTAGTAGTTTCAGATTATTTGTCTTTAAAAATGTTCTTATAGTTTCAACAAAGTCTCTGATAGCATTTAAAATACTTGCAAAATAGAGAGATATTAATCAACTTCCAGATTTTGAAAAATTTGCAAAGAAAACCAGATGCACTAGAACAACAACTAGATGCGCTAAAAGATTTATTGAATGCGCTAAAACATACACTATATGCGCTAAAATGGAAAGCAGTAAATGAAAGTTAAACTCATGTGTGTGCTAAAAGAACTCCCATATGCGCTAAAATATCACACGTATACGCCAAAACAGGGGCTATATGTGCCAAAAGAACTATCGAATGCGCTAAAACAACAACAGTATGTGTCAAAATCTCAACCAAATGTGCTAGAAAATGTTTTTGGTGTGCTACTTCGAAATTCATGATCAAATATGCAAACAAGAACCTGATAGAAAATGTCAAAAATGTGGCTAGGCCCCATGGTGGGCACCAAAATGTATGTGGGGAATAAAATATGCGTAAGAAAGATCAATCTAAACCACACACTAAGGAAACATTTACATTAAGGAAATTGAAATTAAAAAAAAACTAATACAATTGTTCCTTAAAACCGTTCCATTGTTCTCTATTCTCAAGGATCCTCTAAATCGTGAATGCTCTCAGATTGTATTTATTTTGCACATGAATTATCAGATGACAACCTGAAAAATGAGTTGCTATGATGAAATACAAGTATTGTATTCCTGCATCTACATGCTTGATGTATTTGATATGCAATGTTAAATGATATGATGTTAAGATTATGCTACTATTGTGTTTAAATGATTTTTTTAGATGATGTTGTGATAATAATGCAAAAGCTATATGAGATGCTATATGAAAATGCAACAATAAGGATTCTAGGAATAAAATTGCCATAATAACACTAATTTAAGCTAAATGCAAAATGCTAAACTAAAATGCTATGCTAAGCTCACAAGGCTGATATGATTTCTATAGAGTAGATTTACGCTTTTTATCTCTCTCAAAAGTTGTAAATGAGCCTCTATTTATAGACTTCTCCAAGGCATTAAGTGATGTGGCAGGATTTGACAATCAAGATTTAATCTAGAGAGATCGATGGTGGAGGATGAAGAAGTTGGAGGGAATCATGGAGGATGTTCCCTTTAGGAGAACAAATGTCCAAGTGTTGAAGAGCATCGAATGGAGGAAGAAGCCATGTGTCCCCAATCTTGTTAGGAGTTTGTTGATGGAAATTCCTATTTAGAGATTAGAAATATTTAAATTCATGTGACACATGGTGAGGTGGATGATGAGGACATAGGAGGTTAGAGAACTATATAGGAATGTGACAAAATTTGAATTTAAAAATTCAAATTTAATTGAGAGGGGATTAATCAAATAAAACAAATTATTTAAATTTATTTATTTAATTAAATCAAGAAGAAAATGATTTGAAATAGGAAGAAATAAGAAAATGAACTATATAAATTATTTTTGCAATTTATTTATAAGTAGAGGAATTTAAGATTTATTAATTAAATAACTAGTATTTAATTAATTTTCTCTAGACCAATTTTAGGTGTATACAATAACTGGTCATAACATATTATAAAATGGCTCACTACCTTTTGGACTCACTATCTGAAGGACTCACTATCTAGAGATAAGAGAAATAGAGAAGAGGGGTGGCTCACTGTCAAGATTTGAACTACCAATAATGAATCTACAATATGCAAGAGATACAGTTCTGCTAGAGCTCAAAATACTAAATCAACACACTTCATACTACACAAATTGTACACTCTCCTCTACTTTACATTTGCATGCTCTGCTTAGGATTCGCATCACACATTTTCTACAATACATATCACATCTCTACAACATCGAAAATGATCTTACATATATATGCATTACATCTACAAATACCTACAACATCAATTAGGTGAGCATAATTAGATGTACCATGCATAACAATAACTTATCGACTCAAGACCAAACTATACATGATTTTTAAGATAACACCAAACTTTTAGCACATCCAAATAGGTTGGTATGGACCTATAATATCTCTTCCATAACCGACCAAAACCTCCTTTAAGTCTGCACAACCCCAATCATATTAGGTTGGCAACGTTGGTAAGACAACACCAAAATACACCAAGTGATTATCCACAAACTAACATGAAGACCCCCAAAACACATGGAATTTGGACTACACACCCTTTTAACACTTGTAAACACTCCCATAAATTCACATAACAAAATATTATTCTGTAGTAGAATACGAACCATTCTGGAAATAGGTACTCTATATAGGTTACATTGTCCCTAGAAAACCTGATATTCTATCAATAATAAATTTTACACTGGAGGAAATAAAGACATGAAACTTTGGATTTAAGGTCCTACAACTTGTACCAAAATTTCCTTAGAACTGCAAAAAAAAACCTCAAGGTCAACCAATGCGAACCAAAAAATTGATGCTCTGAACAATGAAGAATATAATTTTGAACTTTGTTAAATATTCAACATATTTATTTTGCACTAGAGAAAAAAATTTGCATCTCCATGTGTCATAACCCAATTTTATTGCATATTTATTATAATACGGTAAATTGAATTATTGAAGAAAATTTAATTAAATATTAAATGGAGATTTTGTAATTTTCAAAAATTGAATGAAAGAAGTTGACTAATGTTGACGTTGTGAACTTTTGGAAATTATTTTATATGTTACCAAGAATTGAACATTATTGATCAATTTACAAACTTGCAAGTGTGTGCAGTTGTAGGGTGACAAGTTGAAGGATGAGAACATGATTGAAGGGGGATTGTTTAGTCAGATCGAACGGTAAGCCAATTGGAATTTGGGTGTGCACACCATAAATGGCATGATGACTTGCATTTGAACTAATTTGCATATATAAGAGAACATAATTTCTTGACTTGAATTGTTTCAATGCTTGAAAATGAATGGCTTATAGATTAAATTATTTGTTCAAACTCTATGTTTTGAAGGAAACAAAACCAAGTATTGTAAAGAAAATTCATTTTTAGTGTACATATATATATAGATGCTCAAAAATAAAAATTCAATTTCCTTACTTTAAATGATCGTGTATGAAACTTATAAGCCATTCTAAACAAGCAAATTATATATGAATGCATATAAATATATATATACATGTGTATGAAAATAAATATGAACACATACATATATATACATTATTCGAATACCAAGTAAATGTGACTAAAATCAATTAAATGCATATAAATATATGTATATATATAAATATGTGTGTATCTATATTACATATATATACATACATATACATACATATGCATATATATTCAAATTCATATTAAATTCAAAGTTGATAACCGATATATTCTAAATCGGAGTGTTGAAATCAATGAAAAATCACAAGGCGAATCCCCAAAGGATGTGGATTGCCACAGTCTTATGACAATATTTGAACCCAGAAGTGGTTGACGGCATGGCGATAACACCATCACCCAAAAAACATGCAAGATGGTGTTGTTTCCATTTTGGAAGAGAACTCAGGCAAAAAAGCAAAGGAGAAGAAATAAATTTGGGGATTCAAAAGAAAAAAGTAGGGACGAACTTGAGACTGGAAAAATTTGAGGAAAACATCACCAAAGTTCGATTTAGAGGTAAATCGATCTCCTTATTTTACATAGACTTAGCTTTATTGCTAATTTTGAATCATGCTTGAAGTTTTTCCTTCATTTTAATTTAGTTTTATGATATCATTACAAAAATGTGGTCGTTGTTCTATATTTGAATTAGCTTCAAGCCGAATGTATGAAGATATTTTTTACCACTTCACGGAGGGTGCATGGCCTACAACCTGCATAGTATGGATATCGCCATCGCTTAGAGCCTTTGTAGTTATTATACAGAGACAGGTCGAGGCTCAAGATACTCCAATGGCTCGACCTTCATCGTTATCTTACATGATGATGCTAACCTTAAGTAGTCTATCAGAATTTATTTTGATTAACAGTATGTTTGTAAATATTATTCCTTAAGAAGGATTGACTTGCAATCCTATGGGAAGGGTATTTTTCTCTGTATTTTATTTGTATTGTTTATAATTCTCATTATTAATGGGTTGATAATAGTAATAGGGCTTGAAAAAATGCTCGTAGAGCATTGCATATGTGTATATTGTCATTTAATGGGAAGCCAGCCTTGTTCAATAGGAACGAAGGAATGGTTTCAAAGTTAGAGAATCACCTACCCTTGCTCAATTCGATATAAAGATTGATGGGTTGGCCCCTAAATTTTGGATATAAGTCTACATTTTTAATATTGTTGCATGCATGGTATAAAATAGTAAGCTAACATGGGCAATTTCAATATATCTTTGATGCTTAGAAAGAAGACACCTAACCATTGAGATTGGTCAATCTAGAGCAACCTTAGTTTGTATGTTGTAGCCTGAAAAGGAAAGAGTATTGTTTGAACCTGAAACTTCTATTTCTTCTTTGATTGAAATATTTGCTCAAGTATTTCATTGAAAAACATGTCAAACATAGTTTTCTTTATAATATTAAAGTTGCTCATCGAATTTCTAGTGATGAAAGTGTTCAAGAATCTAAATAATAGACATTTTATCCTTAAATGTATGAAACTGGATTATTTAATTTGTTTATTTTTAGTTCATAGTGGAAAACTCGTTATGTTTATTTTAACAGTGACATTTACTTGGTAAGTGATCCTTCAACATCTAACAACTTGAGATTAGCAAACAAAGTAAACGACATTATTTGTCTTTAAATGTAACTGTTTAGTTTGAAAAAATATTATGTTGATGTAAACGGTGGTTATTCTTTTACAAACGATACTATTTTGTTGAAAAGTTATTTTTGTAGCTGAAAATAGCCTTGCTTAATAAATTGTTTAGTCTGAAACAACTTGTTTTATAACTATTTAGTAGGAAATAGTACTTTTTATGTTTAAACAATGGATGTACATATGTAAACAGTTTTTTTCTATAACTGTTTATTAGGAAACAATTCTTATTATGTTTAAACAATAAATGTACATATGTAAATAGCTTGTTTTATAATTGTTTAGTAGGAAACAATACTTGTTCTTCTTAAACAATGAATGTTCATATGTAAACAACTTGTTTTATGACTTTTTAGTAGTAACAATACTTGTAATGTTTAAAAAATGAATGTTCTTATGTAAAAAACAATGTTAGAGTATCACAGTTGTAAGAATGCAATAAAAATATGTGTGAAACTGTTAGCATAGACTTGTTCTGAGTCTTTATTTTTTACAAATAAAATGTCAAATGAAATACTATTTTAATATTGCAATCTAAATTAATGATTATTTCAAAATGTGTGCACAAATTTTAACATTAGTAGGCACATCTATGTGTATGCACATAGACTTTATCTATGTACATACACATACTTGTGGCATACCTTCTTTTGTTTTTAGCACATTTTTAAAATGAAAATGCTTATGATGAATATTAGAAAATAGTCATAAGAATGATAAGATCAATTGATGAATTACTCTATGAATCATAAATCTGATTTCTATTTAGAGAGTAAATTAGTAATCTAGTTCTTCTTTTATAGATATTTGTGAAATATTATTTTAATACTTGAATAGAATAATGGTACCTTAGTTGACTAGAGCACCTCAAGGTAGATAGTTGTTATGATTTGTATAGTATAAAGTTCCCTTCTGGGATGGGTGTCAAAATAGAGTTCAAAGAGTATAGGTTTTCTTTACCAGAACCTATTGTTTGTTGTTGTTGCAACACATTTATTATGCTTGTCCAAGCAATATAGTTCCTTATGTATGTATGAACTCTATGATTTCACTCTTTTCCATTCCTAGCATAGATCTTGCATTTTCTTTCCTAACTTGTAGATATAAATTACATGTTGATGTATGGGCATGCACCAAATTCCACCTTGAAAATTGTTCTCTTGCTAAACTTTCTATGCAAGTTTGGGTATTCTTCAAGTTGAAAGAATAACAGGGAAGCGTAAAATTCATGGTTGGGCGGTAAAGTGCTTCAACCATGTTCTCATTCACCAAAGGAGGTGGACATCTAAGAAGAACCTTAGTTTTTCACAAGACTATTATAGTCTAAGATGTAACTTGATGTAATTCATTCATGTACTTAATGAAAAGTGTGCAATGTAAAGACTTTGTGGCCTTAGGAGCCAAGTCAAACTTGATATTGTAATTTGACTTTTGAAGTGAATATATGAATCTTTGACTCATTTTAATTAGACATGTCTAGCTATGATTGACTTTAGCCACTAGTCATATCTTTTTAATTTGGAATATGTCCAATACAATAATGTTAATTAAGTAATAATCTAGGATGGGTTATTACATTTGGTTTAAGAGCTTAGGGTTTAAATCTAGGCCTTTTGGGTCTACCATAGTTAGGGGTAGTTGACCCTTGACCCAAAATGTGGATGTCCTAAGAATTGATTGAACTTGAATTGAATGCAAGAATGGGAAGGTCAAAGGAAAGATGAAGGAAAGGGAAAACTGTTAGAACCTCACATAAGAGTGATGTAAAGGAATGGAATTC
>CM021110.1:213254468-213407140 GCA_007115665.2 Sequoiadendron giganteum | reverse complement strand
GATATGGTGGTGATCAAGATGGAGCATTCTTTTGGTTACTATTTTGGGTGTTGTTTTGGTTGTTGTTTTGATTGGTGTTCTAATTGGGGTTTAGGTTGGTCTTGGGTGTGATTTCTGATAGATTAAAGACTAGTTTGGTATTATGTGTTTCAACTACACCATCATTACCAGTATTCTTGTTTCTCATCCAAAATTTTGATTTTTCATTATTGCTATGATGATTGGATGAGTTTGCATTTTTTGATCCATCATTGTAGATTTTCAATACACCTCTCTTGACCAAAGCTTCTTTGATTTTGAGACCATTTTCAATCATCTTCTCAAAGCTAGGTGGACATTGCAATTGCAATCTATAGCTCATTTCATTATTTAGATTGTCAATGAATATTTCTATTTTTTCTTGCTCGAGTATAGGTCGAGCATATCGAGCAAACAATCTTCTCCATCTTTGCAAGAATATGAGGAATGATTCTCCATTTTTCTGTTTGGTATTGAAAATATATTTCATTGTGATTTCATGTTGAATGTTATAATAATATTGTATAATAAATTTATTGACTAGTTCTTCAAAGGATCCTATGTCTGGTGGTAGTTTTGAGAACCATTCCATACAGTGTCCACCCAAACTTCTTGGAAATAATCTCATCAAGTAGGTGTCTTCGTGTGCAAACTCTAGGCTCATGGTTCAAAATTCTCCTATGTGATCTATGGGATCAGATTTTCTGTTGTATTTATCATATTTTGGGAGGTCACAATTGGGTGGAAATGGTATCAGGTTCAAATTTCTATCAAAGGGGTATGAACAAATTTCTTGTAGCAAGTATCTCTTCGTAGTTCCCCTTTACATGTCTTGTATTTGGTGTTCGATGGCTTGCATCTGTTGTGTCAAAGCATCCACAAGATCATTGGTTCCTGATTCATTTTGTGTTTTAGTTTATGTTGTCTTAGGTGCTCCCTTTAATTTATCAACATCAAAATCAGGGGGTAATTTGGTGCCTTTGTTTGCTAACATCAGCAAGTATTTTTCTCTATCTTTTTCAAAAATCCTTTCCATGAATTTGTGGAATCGGGATTCTTTTTGTTCTTGTTCTATGTCTTCATCTGTTATTTCATCTATTTCATTTTGATGGAGTTTGAAAAAGGGATTTTCTTCTTGTTCCGCCATGGTGTTTTGAGTTTCAATTTCCTTTTATTTAAGTTTTTGCTTTTGGGATCTCGTTGAAACGGGCATATAAGTGATGAAGATTGACTAATCTTTGATCGTTGTTTAGGAGTACCAAAAGGACTAAGTTAAATATGATTATAAAACATTTGTTTCGAGATGAAGGATGATGAATCCTGATAAAGGATGATGAATCCTGATGGTGAAACTCAGTTGCTAAGCAAAGATAGATGTGATGATGAGGCACTTTTAGATGTTTGATCAAAGCTTAGGTAAAGGATTTTCACTTGCAAATGCTAGTTTCACCAAGTTAAAAGCAATGTTAGGATAAGGAATAAATGTTGGTCAAGAAGAAATCTTTGAATCTTGTTTCAATTGTCAAATAGAAATCAAATTTAGCTCTTTGGTTAAATTTGTTTTGGATGTGCTAGAACAGTGCACAGATGCACTAAAAGATAGATGTGCTAAACAATGACTCGAACATGCTAAAAGATGGCTTATATGTGCTTCAGAATGGCACAAAGGCGCCAAAATATGGAATGTATGTGCTAAAAGATGGCTTGTATGCGCTAAAAGATGGCTTGTATGCACTGAAAAATGGTACATATGTGCTAAAATATGGAATGTATGTGCTAAAATATGGCTTGTATGCGTTGGAACAGTTAATGGATGCGCTAAACTAGGGAATGCCACTATTTTTTGATAGTTTGATTATTTTTCTTATTTTTCTGGCAGGAAATTGATTGTTTGGGTTGATTTTGTTCTAAATCAATGGTTGTAAATCTATGTGTGGGATGTTTCTTTGAATGTTATTTTAAAACACACATGTAAGAAACATCAAACAAGTACAATTCCTAAGGTTGGCCATGACAATATTCACTAGATTCCCACTTGGATTTTACTCCAGTTGTGCTTACTTTTAGCGGATGATTAGAAGATTGACCACACTGGCTCTCCCTTTCTCGGCACACACTTCTCAGTTCATCCAATCTTCAATTCTCATGAATCTCCCATGACAAACTTTTCATCTCTACTAAAAGCCACAAGAATATGGGACAACTTTAAAGGTTAGACCTCTTGCACCAACAAATAGAATGGAATTTTGGCTTACTATAACAAGAAGGTTTTAATATAAGCATCCGTTCATGGGGGGTTATCCATACGGCAAGAGACCATTGATTCCCTTCTTTTCAGAATAACCCTCGTGATACTTGAACTTTCCTCAAGTATCCAAACTTATATATCAAGTGGAAGTTGCTTGGCTTTAGCCTATTCCTAGTTTGGGTCATTCCCTAGGGTGATTACTTTTTTCCACCAGGCAGGCCCTCTAAGGATAAAATTTCAATAAAATGAAAAGAATGGGTCTAGATTTTTTATCACCCAGTTCAGGGGAGAGCATATGCTTACCACTCTACAAGCACAATAGACATAGTGTTCATTTACCTCTTAATTAAACTAGGTTCCTAATTTAATCAAAAGAAACAACAATAACTCCAACCCCTAAAAAACAACCCTTAGTAGTTTCAGATTATTTGTCTTTAAAAATGTTCTTATAGTTTCAACAAAGTCTCTGATAGCATTTAAAATACTTGCAAAATAGAGAGATATTAATCAACTTCCAGATTTTGAAAAATTTGCAAAGAAAACCAGATGCACTAGAACAACAACTAGATGCGCTAAAAGATTTATTGAATGCGCTAAAACATACACTATATGCGCTAAAATGGAAAGCAGTAAATGAAAGTTAAACTCATGTGTGTGCTAAAAGAACTCCCATATGCGCTAAAATATCACACGTATACGCCAAAACAGGGGCTATATGTGCCAAAAGAACTATCGAATGCGCTAAAACAACAACAGTATGTGTCAAAATCTCAACCAAATGTGCTAGAAAATGTTTTTGGTGTGCTACTTCGAAATTCATGATCAAATATGCAAACAAGAACCTGATAGAAAATGTCAAAAATGTGGCTAGGCCCCATGGTGGGCACCAAAATGTATGTGGGGAATAAAATATGCGTAAGAAAGATCAATCTAAACCACACACTAAGGAAACATTTACATTAAGGAAATTGAAATTAAAAAAAAACTAATACAATTGTTCCTTAAAACCGTTCCATTGTTCTCTATTCTCAAGGATCCTCTAAATCGTGAATGCTCTCAGATTGTATTTATTTTGCACATGAATTATCAGATGACAACCTGAAAAATGAGTTGCTATGATGAAATACAAGTATTGTATTCCTGCATCTACATGCTTGATGTATTTGATATGCAATGTTAAATGATATGATGTTAAGATTATGCTACTATTGTGTTTAAATGATTTTTTTAGATGATGTTGTGATAATAATGCAAAAGCTATATGAGATGCTATATGAAAATGCAACAATAAGGATTCTAGGAATAAAATTGCCATAATAACACTAATTTAAGCTAAATGCAAAATGCTAAACTAAAATGCTATGCTAAGCTCACAAGGCTGATATGATTTCTATAGAGTAGATTTACGCTTTTTATCTCTCTCAAAAGTTGTAAATGAGCCTCTATTTATAGACTTCTCCAAGGCATTAAGTGATGTGGCAGGATTTGACAATCAAGATTTAATCTAGAGAGATCGATGGTGGAGGATGAAGAAGTTGGAGGGAATCATGGAGGATGTTCCCTTTAGGAGAACAAATGTCCAAGTGTTGAAGAGCATCGAATGGAGGAAGAAGCCATGTGTCCCCAATCTTGTTAGGAGTTTGTTGATGGAAATTCCTATTTAGAGATTAGAAATATTTAAATTCATGTGACACATGGTGAGGTGGATGATGAGGACATAGGAGGTTAGAGAACTATATAGGAATGTGACAAAATTTGAATTTAAAAATTCAAATTTAATTGAGAGGGGATTAATCAAATAAAACAAATTATTTAAATTTATTTATTTAATTAAATCAAGAAGAAAATGATTTGAAATAGGAAGAAATAAGAAAATGAACTATATAAATTATTTTTGCAATTTATTTATAAGTAGAGGAATTTAAGATTTATTAATTAAATAACTAGTATTTAATTAATTTTCTCTAGACCAATTTTAGGTGTATACAATAACTGGTCATAACATATTATAAAATGGCTCACTACCTTTTGGACTCACTATCTGAAGGACTCACTATCTAGAGATAAGAGAAATAGAGAAGAGGGGTGGCTCACTGTCAAGATTTGAACTACCAATAATGAATCTACAATATGCAAGAGATACAGTTCTGCTAGAGCTCAAAATACTAAATCAACACACTTCATACTACACAAATTGTACACTCTCCTCTACTTTACATTTGCATGCTCTGCTTAGGATTCGCATCACACATTTTCTACAATACATATCACATCTCTACAACATCGAAAATGATCTTACATATATATGCATTACATCTACAAATACCTACAACATCAATTAGGTGAGCATAATTAGATGTACCATGCATAACAATAACTTATCGACTCAAGACCAAACTATACATGATTTTTAAGATAACACCAAACTTTTAGCACATCCAAATAGGTTGGTATGGACCTATAATATCTCTTCCATAACCGACCAAAACCTCCTTTAAGTCTGCACAACCCCAATCATATTAGGTTGGCAACGTTGGTAAGACAACACCAAAATACACCAAGTGATTATCCACAAACTAACATGAAGACCCCCAAAACACATGGAATTTGGACTACACACCCTTTTAACACTTGTAAACACTCCCATAAATTCACATAACAAAATATTATTCTGTAGTAGAATACGAACCATTCTGGAAATAGGTACTCTATATAGGTTACATTGTCCCTAGAAAACCTGATATTCTATCAATAATAAATTTTACACTGGAGGAAATAAAGACATGAAACTTTGGATTTAAGGTCCTACAACTTGTACCAAAATTTCCTTAGAACTGCAAAAAAAAACCTCAAGGTCAACCAATGCGAACCAAAAAATTGATGCTCTGAACAATGAAGAATATAATTTTGAACTTTGTTAAATATTCAACATATTTATTTTGCACTAGAGAAAAAAATTTGCATCTCCATGTGTCATAACCCAATTTTATTGCATATTTATTATAATACGGTAAATTGAATTATTGAAGAAAATTTAATTAAATATTAAATGGAGATTTTGTAATTTTCAAAAATTGAATGAAAGAAGTTGACTAATGTTGACGTTGTGAACTTTTGGAAATTATTTTATATGTTACCAAGAATTGAACATTATTGATCAATTTACAAACTTGCAAGTGTGTGCAGTTGTAGGGTGACAAGTTGAAGGATGAGAACATGATTGAAGGGGGATTGTTTAGTCAGATCGAACGGTAAGCCAATTGGAATTTGGGTGTGCACACCATAAATGGCATGATGACTTGCATTTGAACTAATTTGCATATATAAGAGAACATAATTTCTTGACTTGAATTGTTTCAATGCTTGAAAATGAATGGCTTATAGATTAAATTATTTGTTCAAACTCTATGTTTTGAAGGAAACAAAACCAAGTATTGTAAAGAAAATTCATTTTTAGTGTACATATATATATAGATGCTCAAAAATAAAAATTCAATTTCCTTACTTTAAATGATCGTGTATGAAACTTATAAGCCATTCTAAACAAGCAAATTATATATGAATGCATATAAATATATATATACATGTGTATGAAAATAAATATGAACACATACATATATATACATTATTCGAATACCAAGTAAATGTGACTAAAATCAATTAAATGCATATAAATATATGTATATATATAAATATGTGTGTATCTATATTACATATATATACATACATATACATACATATGCATATATATTCAAATTCATATTAAATTCAAAGTTGATAACCGATATATTCTAAATCGGAGTGTTGAAATCAATGAAAAATCACAAGGCGAATCCCCAAAGGATGTGGATTGCCACAGTCTTATGACAATATTTGAACCCAGAAGTGGTTGACGGCATGGCGATAACACCATCACCCAAAAAACATGCAAGATGGTGTTGTTTCCATTTTGGAAGAGAACTCAGGCAAAAAAGCAAAGGAGAAGAAATAAATTTGGGGATTCAAAAGAAAAAAGTAGGGACGAACTTGAGACTGGAAAAATTTGAGGAAAACATCACCAAAGTTCGATTTAGAGGTAAATCGATCTCCTTATTTTACATAGACTTAGCTTTATTGCTAATTTTGAATCATGCTTGAAGTTTTTCCTTCATTTTAATTTAGTTTTATGATATCATTACAAAAATGTGGTCGTTGTTCTATATTTGAATTAGCTTCAAGCCGAATGTATGAAGATATTTTTTACCACTTCACGGAGGGTGCATGGCCTACAACCTGCATAGTATGGATATCGCCATCGCTTAGAGCCTTTGTAGTTATTATACAGAGACAGGTCGAGGCTCAAGATACTCCAATGGCTCGACCTTCATCGTTATCTTACATGATGATGCTAACCTTAAGTAGTCTATCAGAATTTATTTTGATTAACAGTATGTTTGTAAATATTATTCCTTAAGAAGGATTGACTTGCAATCCTATGGGAAGGGTATTTTTCTCTGTATTTTATTTGTATTGTTTATAATTCTCATTATTAATGGGTTGATAATAGTAATAGGGCTTGAAAAAATGCTCGTAGAGCATTGCATATGTGTATATTGTCATTTAATGGGAAGCCAGCCTTGTTCAATAGGAACGAAGGAATGGTTTCAAAGTTAGAGAATCACCTACCCTTGCTCAATTCGATATAAAGATTGATGGGTTGGCCCCTAAATTTTGGATATAAGTCTACATTTTTAATATTGTTGCATGCATGGTATAAAATAGTAAGCTAACATGGGCAATTTCAATATATCTTTGATGCTTAGAAAGAAGACACCTAACCATTGAGATTGGTCAATCTAGAGCAACCTTAGTTTGTATGTTGTAGCCTGAAAAGGAAAGAGTATTGTTTGAACCTGAAACTTCTATTTCTTCTTTGATTGAAATATTTGCTCAAGTATTTCATTGAAAAACATGTCAAACATAGTTTTCTTTATAATATTAAAGTTGCTCATCGAATTTCTAGTGATGAAAGTGTTCAAGAATCTAAATAATAGACATTTTATCCTTAAATGTATGAAACTGGATTATTTAATTTGTTTATTTTTAGTTCATAGTGGAAAACTCGTTATGTTTATTTTAACAGTGACATTTACTTGGTAAGTGATCCTTCAACATCTAACAACTTGAGATTAGCAAACAAAGTAAACGACATTATTTGTCTTTAAATGTAACTGTTTAGTTTGAAAAAATATTATGTTGATGTAAACGGTGGTTATTCTTTTACAAACGATACTATTTTGTTGAAAAGTTATTTTTGTAGCTGAAAATAGCCTTGCTTAATAAATTGTTTAGTCTGAAACAACTTGTTTTATAACTATTTAGTAGGAAATAGTACTTTTTATGTTTAAACAATGGATGTACATATGTAAACAGTTTTTTTCTATAACTGTTTATTAGGAAACAATTCTTATTATGTTTAAACAATAAATGTACATATGTAAATAGCTTGTTTTATAATTGTTTAGTAGGAAACAATACTTGTTCTTCTTAAACAATGAATGTTCATATGTAAACAACTTGTTTTATGACTTTTTAGTAGTAACAATACTTGTAATGTTTAAAAAATGAATGTTCTTATGTAAAAAACAATGTTAGAGTATCACAGTTGTAAGAATGCAATAAAAATATGTGTGAAACTGTTAGCATAGACTTGTTCTGAGTCTTTATTTTTTACAAATAAAATGTCAAATGAAATACTATTTTAATATTGCAATCTAAATTAATGATTATTTCAAAATGTGTGCACAAATTTTAACATTAGTAGGCACATCTATGTGTATGCACATAGACTTTATCTATGTACATACACATACTTGTGGCATACCTTCTTTTGTTTTTAGCACATTTTTAAAATGAAAATGCTTATGATGAATATTAGAAAATAGTCATAAGAATGATAAGATCAATTGATGAATTACTCTATGAATCATAAATCTGATTTCTATTTAGAGAGTAAATTAGTAATCTAGTTCTTCTTTTATAGATATTTGTGAAATATTATTTTAATACTTGAATAGAATAATGGTACCTTAGTTGACTAGAGCACCTCAAGGTAGATAGTTGTTATGATTTGTATAGTATAAAGTTCCCTTCTGGGATGGGTGTCAAAATAGAGTTCAAAGAGTATAGGTTTTCTTTACCAGAACCTATTGTTTGTTGTTGTTGCAACACATTTATTATGCTTGTCCAAGCAATATAGTTCCTTATGTATGTATGAACTCTATGATTTCACTCTTTTCCATTCCTAGCATAGATCTTGCATTTTCTTTCCTAACTTGTAGATATAAATTACATGTTGATGTATGGGCATGCACCAAATTCCACCTTGAAAATTGTTCTCTTGCTAAACTTTCTATGCAAGTTTGGGTATTCTTCAAGTTGAAAGAATAACAGGGAAGCGTAAAATTCATGGTTGGGCGGTAAAGTGCTTCAACCATGTTCTCATTCACCAAAGGAGGTGGACATCTAAGAAGAACCTTAGTTTTTCACAAGACTATTATAGTCTAAGATGTAACTTGATGTAATTCATTCATGTACTTAATGAAAAGTGTGCAATGTAAAGACTTTGTGGCCTTAGGAGCCAAGTCAAACTTGATATTGTAATTTGACTTTTGAAGTGAATATATGAATCTTTGACTCATTTTAATTAGACATGTCTAGCTATGATTGACTTTAGCCACTAGTCATATCTTTTTAATTTGGAATATGTCCAATACAATAATGTTAATTAAGTAATAATCTAGGATGGGTTATTACATTTGGTTTAAGAGCTTAGGGTTTAAATCTAGGCCTTTTGGGTCTACCATAGTTAGGGGTAGTTGACCCTTGACCCAAAATGTGGATGTCCTAAGAATTGATTGAACTTGAATTGAATGCAAGAATGGGAAGGTCAAAGGAAAGATGAAGGAAAGGGAAAACTGTTAGAACCTCACATAAGAGTGATGTAAAGGAATGGAATTCCAAGATGAAGGTTCAATCAGAAATTCACGATGACAAAACTCTAGCTCAGGCTCTTACACGACTCAAGCTAAAGAAAGGCTTGAAGATTGAGGAGAAGCAAACACCTAAGATCAAAAAGATTTCCGCAATTTGGGATTGACCTCTAGGGTGTGGACCCAATGCACCCTTGTTGACTAAAGAGGAAAAGGAGAGCCTATGTGCTCAACCATCCTCTTCTATAAAGTTTGACATAAATTCAAATGAGGACCCTAAGAAATTTCCTCTTTCTGATGTCGATAAATCAAAATGATGTAACAAGAATCCTATTGTAAATAAGCGTCTATTGACTCACCTTAAATATAAATAAAATCAGATGATATTTTTTTGGTGTGTTCAATGAAGAACTCTAAAATGTGTGTATTATGCATGAATGTGTATGTCTTCTAGAATGAGGGATGTATTCATATGAGAAATTATATGGTGTAGCATAAGAAAATTTATTCATAGAACCTTATGTTGAGATGTGATAAATGTGAATGTGATGCAAGATAAGTGTGGGACGTCATGGTGTCCACTAGGCAAGACAGGGGTGGTAGAGGGTCCGATAACATACCGAACAAGAGGTTGGAGAAAATTCTAGAGACTCTAAAATGGCAAGAGTTTAGCATGGATCATGTAGAGCAAGAAGTTCGAGTGGCACAAGAGGACTAGAACCACAGGAATGCAAAAGGAAATCAAGGAGACGATGGTCCAAGGGCAGGTCCACAAGGATGAATTGAGGAAGAACTCGGGGAAGACCTCAATCCATGAGGATGAATTGAGGAAGAACTCGAGAAAGACCTCAAAAAAGTAGCACCGCCCAAGTTCGATGGTAAGGTTATCGGAGCAAGAGTTGAGGCTTGGATTATAGAGATGGAAACATTATTTGGGCTCTGTAACCTTTCTTAACAGACCAAGGTGGCATGGGCTACATATCAGCTCTCAGGTGAAGCAGCGACTTGGTGGGATAATGAGAAGTTAGAACAAAATCTTCAACCTACTGAGATAACTAGGAACTCTTCCTCCAAGATTTTAGGAAGAGATGGCTACCATAGCTTTTCTTTGATAGGAACATGATAGAGTTTTAGAACTTAACCCAAGGAAATATGACTGTGATTCAGTATTGGGAAAATTTCACCAACCTGTTGAAATATGTGCCCCAGTATTAGGGAGATGAACGATTCCATATCCAAAAAATTATAATGGGACTCAAACCTCACATAGGAGTTGAAGTGGATATGCACGAACCTCAAAGCATGAATGAAGTCTTCCAAAAGGCCACCAAATGGGAACGGAAACTATAACAACTATCTAATCTTCACAGAGACTCAAACTCTAAGTCACAGTATGGGAAGAAGAAATTTCATAAGGGAGACAAGAGTCGATAGATCAGTAATCTCAAGAGGGGAAGTGAATTGCAGGAGAAGGATGAAGATGGTAATGGTTGAAAGAACAAGAAAGCAAACAAACACATTGGAAAAGATGACCATAAGCAGAAGGGATTTAGAGAGGACAATCCAGGATATCACAAAGCACCTCATAATGGATGTTATACTTGTGGAGGTGACCATTATGCCTTGAATTTTCCTCAACGGTCGAAGACGTGAAATGAAGGAAGATACTAGTAGACACAACATCACTCGATCCAAGTTGCAGTGGATAAAAAATAGGAAAAGTATCAGGCTTCACCAATTCAGCTAATAGGTAAGCTCTATGGCCAATCCATCTCTATCTTAATTGATAATAGAGCTATTGAATTTTTTATAGATCCAAGAATAATATCCAAGGTACCCATTAGACCTAGATACATGGAAAATTCATGGATAGTATAGTATAGTAATCGAGTAGAGTGGAGGGTAGATACCTATCTCTTTTGCAGTGAGTTACAACTTCCAACCTTTCAAACTCTAGTCAACTTGTATGTGGAACCCTTAGGCGCATATGATGTAATTTTGGGAATAAATTGGTTAACTAAGCATAAGGCTATAGTGAACTATGAGGATTAGGTGGTCAACTATTTGGATGATTATGGAAACCTAGTTGAGATTTGTGGAATGCAAAGACCCTTAGAGCTTAGAAAAATTTATGTGATGCAGCTCAAGAAGGCTTGTCAAAAGGGGTGTGCAACTTATGCAGTGCATGTTAGTAATCCTGATAGTAAGGAGTTGTATTTAGATGACTATCCTATTCTCAAGGAGTTCCAAGATGTATTCCTTGATGAATTCACGGAGTTTCCTCCGAAGCGGGAATTCAATTTTTCTATCGACCTAGTTCCAAGAGTTGAGCCTCAATCCAAGGCACCTTATCGAATGACTATTATAGAACTCTATGAGTTGATGGCCCAATTAATAGAATTGTTGGATAAGGGAATTATCAGACCTAGTGTGTCTACTTGGGGAGTGTCAGTTATTTTTGTCAAAAAGGATGGAACTTTGCATCTATGTATAGATTATTGGATGTTAAACAAGGTTACCATCAAGAACCGATATCCACTTCCAAGGATTGATGAACTATTTGATCAAATGAAGGGCGTGACGATGTTCTCCAAAATTGATCTCAGGTTAGGGTACCATCAATTGAGAATTATGGAATAAGACATTTTGAAGACTACATTTAGTACTTGGTATGGACATTACGAGTTCCCATTGGTACCTTTTGGCTTAATTAATGCACCAACAGCCTTTATGAACCTCATGAATAGTGTATTTAGAGAATTCTTGGATGAATTTGTTTTGATTTTTATTGATGACATTCTGGTCTACTCAATGACTATTGAAGAGCATGATATGCATTTGAGGATAGTTTTTTAGCGACTAAGAGAAAGGAAACTCTTTGGGAAGCTTTCCAAGTGTTCATTCTATCAAGACAAAGTGCACTATTTTAGCCATATCATTTCAATTGAAGGAGTCTTTGTAGACCTCGAGAAGATCAAGGCAATCATGGAATGGCTAGTGCCTTAGAATGTTTTGGAAGTCAGTAGCTTCATGTATCTCATAGGATACTATAGGATTTTTTGCAAGGGTACTCCCATATTGTATCTCCTATTACCTCACTCCAAAGGAAGGTAATATGGTTTGAATGGACCAAGAAATGAAAGCAATCATTCCAACTCATGAAGAAGAGGCTCATGATGGCATCTGTGTTGACTATCCTTGATCCTAATGGGAGATTCACAGTAATCAGAGATGCTTTAGGAGAGGTATTGGGAGCAGTATTAATGAAAGATGGACAAATGGTAGCATTTGAATCAAGGAAGCTCAAGAAACACAAAGTAAACTATGTGCCTCATGATTTGCAATTGGTAGCCATAGTTCATTCCTTACAGATGTGGAGGTATTATCTTTTGGTAGTTCCATTTTAACTCAAGATACGCCACTTAGGATTAAGATACATATTTACCCAGCCAAACCTTAATGCACGACAAAGAAGGTGGTTGGAATTCCTTAGCGAGTATGACTTTGTAATTGAATATATAAAAGGGAAAGAGAACATAGTGGTTGATGATCTTAGTAGATGAAGGAATATGGAAGCCATGATCTCAACAAGGTCTTACTTGAGACAACAGGTAATTCAGATTCTGTTAGGGGATGAGCCCTATGAGAGAGTGAAGAGTTCCCTAGTAGTAAATCCTTTGGATCATCGGTTTGATGGGTATGAGATCAAACCAGATGGTATTTTGAGATACTAGAGAATAATGTATGTTCCTGACTTTGCAGAGCTAAGAAAGTTGGTTTTATCTAAGAATTTCACAACATGCCTTATTTAGGACACCCCGGAGTATCCAAGATGATCACAAATTTGAAAACTATATTTTTGACCTAAACTCAAGAAGGATGTAGTGGAGTACATAGCCAGATGCTTGGAGTACCAGTGATTCAAGGCCGAGCATGCACATCTAGCTAGGTTATTGTATCCTCATGACATTCTTGAGTATAAATGGAAAGTGATCAACATGGATTTTGTATAGGGGTTGTCATTGAGAAAGAACAAGCATGATATTATCTTGGTCATGATAGATAAGTTGACTAGGGTTGCACACTTCATCCTACGAAACCTTAAGGATGGATCATTGACCCTGGCTAAGAAGTTTTTTTAGGATATCTTCCACTTACATGGAGTGCTAGAGACTATCATTTCTGATAGGGACACATGGATGACCTTAAATGTTGCATTGGGGACCAAACTGAATTTCAGCTTGGCTTATCATCCTCATATTGACGGTTAGATAGAGAGGGTGAATCAGGTAGTCGAAGACCTCCTCTGAATGTATTGTATGGACCAACAGTATAAGTGGGAAGAATATTTTTCTTTGGTAGATTTTTCTTACAAAAACTCCTATCATACATCCTTAGGCATGGCACCATTTGAAGCCTTGTATGGGTGGAAGTTTCGTACCCCCATCAGTTGGGATAAATTGGAGGACAGGATCATAGTAGGACCTGAAATTCTTAAGGAAATGGAAGAAAAAATGAGGGTTATTACAAGTAGATTGAAAGAGGTGATAGACTGAGAAGATTTATGCCGACAAGAATTGAGCTCTTAGACAATTCGCAATAGGGGATAATTCTTTCTTGAAAGTTCAACCTAATAAAATTTATATTGCTTGTGGAAATTCTTCCAAGTTGTCCCCAAGATATGTGGGACCATTTGAATTCTTGGAAGTGATTAACCCAGTTTCTTATAGACTAGCTCTACCACCTGCTCTGGCTTGACTTCATAATTTGTTTCATGTTTCCTTGCTTAAACCATATCATCCTAATGTGACTTATGTGCTTGATTGGCAATCCTTGCAGGTATAGGATCCAGGAGTGGTGCTAGTGGAGCCCATTAGAATCCTAGATAGACACAATGTTAAGTTGAAGAGTAGAGATATTGCTCAAATTAAGGTCCAATGGGACCAACACTCAAAGGATAGTGCTACTTGGGAGGATGTGGAAGAAATAGAACTCTTTTCCACATTTTCTTTCTTGAAAAAGAAACTCGATAATTTTGTTTGAAATTTTTTGGATTGAGATACTATGATATTTCATGCTTAAAATATTTGATGTTGAAATAGACATATATTTTTTATGTGATATTGAAACAGACATATATTTTTGATGTGATGTTGAAATAGAAATATATTTTTCATGTGATGTTGAAATAGACATATATTTTTGACGTGATGTTGAAATAGACATATATTTTTGACATGATGTTAAATAGACAGATATTTTGATGTGATGTTGAAATAGACATATACATTTTTATGTGATGTTTAAATAGACATGTATGTTCAAAATTTGATATTATGTTCTTTTATTTTCGATTTTCATGCATTTACATGATTTTGATTGATCTAACTAAATTGTTTGTGCTTGTTTGAAATCAAACTTTTCTTTCAACCAAAATAAGTGCTTATGACTGTATTAATCAAGAATTCATCAAAATCAATCAAAAGCTATTCAAAAAATCAATTCAAAACATCAAAGTGGAAAAATCAACATTTTATGAGATCTTGACCTCCAAACCAGAGACTTGTAGAACTTTCCCAACATTTTCATACCTCACATTTTAGGTTGCATTCTTATTTTTTCATAATCAATATTAGACCTTTAGGCAGCATATACCTTTCCAACTCTTGACATAGTAAGACCATTAATCTTTTGAACAGTCCTTCGTTGCCTATCCATTTTTCCATTGAGCTTAATTCTCCATTTTTTCAACCTTTATCACTATCACCTTTGTCAAATTTGAGTTTCAATCTTGTGTCCTAGCTTTCACTCTACATTGTCATAATTACCCTCTTGATTATCACAAAGGTTAATGATATTTGGGTTTGTTATCTTAGACCTACACTAGCTTGGTTGCCTTTTGTTGTCTCAAATTATAGACTTCATATCCTTAGCATTACCTTAGTCTCATTTAGATTCATATCATAACCTTTGATCATAGCCTTAATCATTATCTCTTTAACTTTCACTTTCACTTTGCATCCTCATTCAAAAATCCAAAAAAATATAATAGTTGCATTACATATTGTATATCCAAAAAATCCAAATACATAGTTTAACATCACATCACCTTGCATTTCCTAACTTCATTTTTCAAGTCTCGCATGGTTGAAACAAGTTCAAAATCCAAAATAAAAGACATGGATCCCACAAGTGACCCATTTTCCACAAATGACTCATTTTTTGGTCCTCATCATGAACTCAATTTTGAACCAAATTCAACCCAATCTACACCACAAAGAGACATACAAAGAAATCAATCAACCAACTCCCTTGACAATTTTAACCTTGAACAATTCAATAAAAAATTAACCCCCGAGGAAATTGAAAGAGCTCAAAAAGACCCAAGAGTCCTTCACATCATTGAAGAATTTTTCAATGCAGAGCCCCACAAATACTTTTATGCTTTAGCCAAGAAGGGTGTGAAACTTCCTCAAGGGTTTGATGTCTCAACAATTGTAGAGGGAGGAACATCTCAACATCCATTCATGACATCTTCACCACCAATGACAAACCCAATACCTATGGGAACTACAACACACATGGATACTACCACTACACATGCCCCTACTGTCTCTACACCTGGGAACAAAATAATTTATACCACATCACAAGGGAAAATTTTCACATATGGCAATACCCCAAGAAAAACTTTCACCAGTCCACTTTTTTAAAATCAAGGTTCTACATTTCAAGGTCCCATAATTAAAAACACAAATCAAGGTTCCACATCTCAAGTTCCTACATCCACACTCCACAATATCAATCAAGGTCCTATATTCCAAACTCAAAATCCTCCTCCACCAAGCCAAAATTAAAATCCACCAAATAAATCAAGGAGGATCCATACTGTCCCACAAAGAATATCAAGACAAAACATAAAACAAGGACCTCCACCATCATTAAATCAAGGACTTCCACCATCATTTGATCAAGGCCCTACACCATCCTTCAATCAAGGACCCATGCCATCATTTTCCAACCAAGGACCTACTTCATCAAATCAATGACTTATCCCATCTTATCAAAACATTAATCAAGGACCCACACCTCCCATTCAAAATATAATACAAGGTCCTACACCTAACACCAACCAAGGTCCTTCATTCCAAATCCAAAACACCAATCAAGGGCCTACACCCCAATCCCAAAACAATATGAATTTTGGTATAAATGCTAATTCCACTCCAAATCAAACCAATGTCAATCCAACATTTACACATTAATACCAACAAGGTTCCACACTTCAAAATGTCAACTTGAATTCAACATATGACCCAAATAGCATGATACCAAATCAAACCAATACGACACCCTCAATTTTAGACACCTTGATACAACAAGTGCAAACCCTCGAATAGTGATTGGCAAATATTCAATTGGGAACCAACAAGAGGACCTCTTCCATGGAGGAATTGTGCCCCTTTCCATTTGATCAAAATTTATACATGTCACCCTTTCCCCCTCACTTTAAAACACCGCCTTTTATTAAGTATAAGGGGACACAAGATCCATTAGAGAACATTCAATAATTTAACACATCATATATGGAATTCTCATATGATCCTACCTATTTGATGAGACTATTCCCTCAAAGCCTCACTGGGCTAGCTCTAGATTGGTTTGCATATCTCCCTCCAGGGATCAAAACATGGGGTGAATTGGTCAATAAATTCATTAACAACTTTGCTTTCAACATCAAAAATGATGTCACCCTTGCAACATTAAGCACAACCAAACAAGAAGGGGAACCAATTACTTCATTTTACCAAAGATGGTGAGGGTTGGTTAGAAAGTTCCCTTGTCAGATTCCTGAGAAACAATTGGTTACCATGTTTTTTGAGAACATAGACAAAGAAATGATGAGTAGCCTACAAATTCAATGTTGCACCACCTTCAATGAAATCCTTCAAAAAGGTGTCATTGAAAAAGGTCTTGTCGCAAAAGGACTAATCAAAATAATAAAAGAGACTCTGAAATCCAACAATGACAAAAATAAATAATAGTCTTGAAACAAGAATGTCACAAATGATGGAGTTGTTGATGTCAAAATGATAACCAAAGTTCCAACCATTCATCTCAAAGGTCTTTCTACATCAAATGCAACCAACATACTAAATCCTCAAACACAAGTTCAAACATTAAATGTAGCTCAAGCCACTCAACAACATAGAGATCCTCCTCGAACCAAGAGAACATAAACTCAATTGAGCCAACCCATTGAAAATTTCTTAAAAACACTCTTACAAACCAATACCATCCGATTACCAGATATCAAAAACTATGAGCCTACATTGGTCAAGCCTGATTAGTGGAAAGAAGATGAATATTGTGAATACCACCGTGGGAAAGGACATGGGACATACCAATATTGGACATTGAAAAATACCATTGAAGACCTTATTGAGCAAGGAATCATTTCAGTAAATAATTCCCACAATAAAAAAATTGTTGACACACCATCTTCAAAACTCCCTTCCAAGACTATGATAAAGGAAAGGCCTCCAGTTTAGGTACTAATAATAATAATGCCAATTATACCGAAGTCAAACGTGATTACAGTACAATTATCCTTAACTTAAGGCCTTTTGATGAGCACACCGCTACTATCACCATAAGCAAGCCAAGCTCAGACTATGTTGTCACTACTCATTGAAGTAAGATAACCATTACAGGACCCTCCTCCAATCCACAACCAAAGAGTCAATATAATCTCTTGGACTAATTAGGGAAAACTCCCACATAAATTTCCATCTTGGAGCTCCTTTGCATATCCCCACAGCATAGAACCATCCTTGAAAAATCCTTGCAAGAGGCATCTGTACCCGCTAACCTAGATGTCAACAAATTTTGGGCCATGGTTGGATACCTTGCTATGCCACACCATGTCACATTTTTCGAACAAGACTTCTCTGTATAAAGATCTGACCATAACAATGCCCTACACCCTGAATTTTGTGTTACTAAACACAAGATTAGATGAGTCTTAGTAGACGGCGAAGTAGGTTTGAATATTTGTTCACTAAAATTGGTGAAAGAATTAGGGTACTCTGAGAATGATATTGACCAAACTAAGAAAATTATTATCAAAGCTTGTGATGATGGTAAGTGTTCGTCTGAAGGAATTATTTTACTTCCTATAAGAGTTGGTCCAGCAATACAGAATACATTGTTCCATGTCTTGGATCTAAGTTTGCATTATAATCTTCTCCTCGGTCACCCTTGGATTCATTCTATGAGGGCCATCCTATCCACATACCATCAATGCCTCAAATTTCCACATAATGGCATTTAGAGTATTGTTCCTAGTGATCCCAATCCCTTTTAGTATTGCTCAAACCTAAAAGGAATTGTTGAACATCAAGTACCAATCAATCAAGAGGCCTCATCATCCACTTCATTTGTTGCTCCATCTCATTACATTGACCCATCTGCCCTTTAAAATCATCCAATCCATTTACCACGCCATCAAACCCCAAGGTCCAAGTCCATGATATGGGATGTGGAGAATATCATATGAGAACTTTAATAACAAAATACAATGCTAAGGCCGTTGAAAAAATTCAGACTTCTAATATTGATGTCAGGACAAATGTAAAAGGAACATGAAAATATGGTCGTTCTTGGATTGAAACCTTTTGGGATCCTAATGATACATCTTCCTTTGCCTTATCTTCTTCCACTCAATCCTTTCATGAACATGATATCCCTATGCAGGATCCTGACCCCACTGAAGATATCCAATCACCACCCTTCCATCTCACCTACCTTGGGCTAGGATATGCATTTTCTACTATCACCCCTACTAAGCCATCTTTCCAAATCGTTAAGTGTGTGCAAGCCTCCTTTGACGTTAATAGTACCAAAAAGGATAGTCCCAAAGATTCCATTGATGGCATTTCCACTCCTTGTCATACACCAAACATTATTGACACTCCATCAATCTCACCCATCCCACTCACATCCATTTACATCATAGACATGGATCAACAAGTCATATCTCAAGAAAATAACAAGGATAAAGCTCAAAAATTAAAGGTGAAAGTTCCTTTCACAAATGGGGATCCAGAAGACAAATAAATAATACAAAGAAAGAACAATCAAGAAAATATCTTTAGCCAAATTAAAAATTTATTGCACAAGTCAAAGAAACAAAACAAATTCAAGAATGAAAGAAAGCAAAATTATGCTTCTTCATCAAAAATAACAGGGGGCATCTATCAAAAGAATGAAAGTAAGAAATAATTGATCTCCAACTATGCCTCTCCATCAAAAATAACTGGGGGCAACTATCAAAGAAGAATATCAAAAGAAGAGGTTGTTGATCCAACGTCTCCACCATCACTTTCACTCATTCCATACATCCCATTCCATCCATCCATACTCACACATCTACCACATCTCTTCACTCCCATTGGCAATGATTTTCAATGTACCTTTGATGATGACCCCTTCAAGTACTCTAGCTCATTGGTCACCCAAACTCCTTTTCACCTAAAGCTTGATGGTTCATGTAGTGTGCACATTAGGGATCATATCATAGCTTCTTTTGTCTACCACATCTATTTCCCTTCATATTTTTTTCTTACGCTCCTCATCTAGATCAAGTTCTTTCATCTAGCACGGTCATCCCAACATAATCAAGGTATCGTCACAACAACCTATGGATCCGGTGCTTATCAAATTTTCACTCCTGAAGGAGAACCATTGCCTGATCCTTTCAACAACATGCATCTCCACAAGTATTGCACCTAATTTCTTAGAGTACCCTTTAAAAAATACAAAAAAAAAAATTTAAAAAGAGAAAAAAAATAGTAAAGAGATAATTTGTCCAAAAGTAAAAACCACTTCAGTGGTGCTTTGGATAAGTACCATGGTGAAAACTTGTCAAACAGGCGCCATGTGTAGTCATTATATGCTCTTTCATCTACTTTCACTCTATCTAGTCTTCCACCTTTCGCCCTTCCATCTACCTGCATCACTCGTCCATAATAAAATTTTAGCATCCTTTGCTTTCATGATCATCCTTCGCCTTCGCCAGCTACTTCCCCTCACCCATCATAAATTGGTCTTGTACCAAACTAGGGGCAATTTCTCGATCTACGTCTACATGGGAAATCACGCATGGTATCAACCTTTTAAAACCATAAAAATCATAAAATGTCCTAAAAAAATCATAAAAATCATAAAATGTCTTGAAAAAATCATAAAATGTCCCAAAAAAATAATAAAAAGTCCTAAAAAAAATTCAAATATTCCTAAAATCCAAAATCAAAACATTTTGAAAAATTCAAAAAAATAAAATATTTCAAAATCCAAAAATCAAAACATTTCAAAAATCCAAAACAAAAATCCAAACATTTCCAAACTTCCAAAAAAAAAAATTCATAAAAAAAGATAAAAAAATCAAATAGCCAACAAAAATCCAAGCAATAAAATCAATCCATTCAATCACTTCTTCTAATTTCATCTAATCAATCCATCACCTCAATCCAATCATCCAACCATTCAACAAATCAATCATCTTCATCAAATCCATTCATCCATACATCAAATTATCTTTAATCATTCCAAGCAATAATCTAAATGCAAGTCAATCCTTAATCCATACCAATCAAGTCAATCAATCTTGTCAAATTATCCAATCACGTCCTTTGGTCATGATCCTAATCTTGTTGTAAACCAAATTAACCAACCAATCAATCAATCAATCATCCTTGTGTTGATCTAGGGATATATCATTCCCCACAATGACAACACTATCATCATCATCATCAATCAATCAATTAATCATTGGTTTATAGCTTGACAAGGGCAATACCTTTTCTTTTTTTTTATCATTTATGCATGCTTGATTGCTTTCATGTGTGTGTTATCATTTTTATCTTGCATTTGCATCAAATCTGTATCATTCCAGTTAATATTCATATCTTGTGTATATTGGAATAGCTTTTTGCACTATCCTTTAATGCATCTAATCTCATATCATACCTTTTGTGCATTAGGACTTTAGTGCTCTAAGTTTACTTCCTCATACATTTAGACAAGGTTATATTACATTGGGGCATGAGACACATCGTCACCTTGGTCCTTATACCTTGGTGCATAATGTCTAGTGTTATATCAAACACCATGATTGCTCACTTTATTGCAACATAACATATTATCCATCTCTTTATCCCTCATCATTTAATCTATTTCGAGAGCATACCCATGTTTGTTCAACCCCCATATCCTCTCGAAGGGGCATCATCATCCCATCATCATCATTATCCTATCTTTCCTTCATCATCCATTTTCTTTTACCCATACCTTAGCTTCTTTGAAATGATGTTACTCGACATAAATCTCATCATCTTGATCATCATCTCAAAGAGGGGCAAAATGTAGTCACTTAAAATTGACCAAATCTTGTGATATTCCCTTTTGACATCTTGCAACACATTTTATTCTAAACCTCACATAACCCCTTTCATCATCCATATTATTTAATCTCTAACCAATTAATTAAATAAATTGTATTTATTTAATTAATCCACATTCCCCAAATAATTTAAATAAATTAAATATTTATTTAAATTAATCCTTATCCTCTCACATCTCTTATAATTTAAATAATTCTAAATTATATAAATTATTTCCCTAAATGACTTGATTAACTTTCTAAATCATCTCTCAAGATGACTTAATCACTTTCCAAATCATCTCTTAAGTTAACTCGATCCCCTTTCCATTCTCCTCTCTAGTTAACTTGATCCACCTTCCATTTCTTCTCCCAAGTTGCACAATCAACTTTCTAATTCCACTATCACTCACAAAAATGAAAGTTTTATCCCTTCATCCTCCCATCTTCACCTATAAATTAACCCACAACCATTTCATTTGCATGGATAGCTTTCAAGTACCCTCACTCTGTCGAATTGTCTCTACAATATTTCATACATCATCTTTCATCTATCTATTTATCATCTATCATCTACATCTTAATGTTATGCTACTACAACAGTGAGCAACCAACATTCCTCCATCAACAATCCTTCAAAATATTGCATTCTCATATGAGGTTGAGAAGAGCAATGGAGATCAATCAAGTTTAGCATGGAGATCGGTTTACATTTGAATTTATTATTTTGATTTTCATGTTATCTTGTCCTTCATTGTGCATTGTTAGGGTTTCATTATAGCTTGTTTATGCATTTTCCCTAAATTTTTACCCTAACTTTAACTAGACATCGGGACGATATCTCTTCCAAGAGGGGAATGATATCATAACCCAATTTTATTACATATTTATTATAGTACGGTAAATTGAATTATTGAAGAAAATTCAATTAAATATTAAATGGAGATTTTGGAAATTTTAAAAATTGAATGAAAGAAGTTGACTGATGTTGACTTTGTGAACTTTTGGAAATTATTTTATATGTTACCTAGAATTGAATGTTACTAATCAATTTATAAGTGCAAGTGTGTGCAGTTGCAAGGTGATGGGTTGAAGGATGAGAACACGGTTGAAGTAGGATTGTTTAGCCAGATCGAACGGTAAGCCAGTTGGAATTTGGGTGCACACACCACAAATGGCATGATGACTTGAATTTAAACTAATTTTCATATATAAGAGAACGCAATTTCTTGACTTGAATTATTTCAGTGCTTGAAAATGAATGGCTTGTAGATTAAATTGTTTTTTCAAACTCTATGTTTTGAAGGAAACAAAAATGAGTATTGTAATGAAAAATCATTTTTAGTGTAGATATATATAGATGCTCGAAAAGAAAAATTCAAGTTCCTTACTTTAAATGATAGTGTATGGAACTTATAAGCCATTCCAAACAAACAACTTATATATGAATGCATATATACATATATACATATATATATGTGTGTGTGTGTGTATGAAAATAAATATGAACACATACATATATATATACATTATTTGAATACCAGGCAAATGTGAAAGAAATCATTTAAATACATATAAATATATAAATATATGTATATATATTACATATATATACATACATACATATACATACATACGCATATATATTCAAATTCATATTAAATTCAAAGTTGATAACTAATATATTATAAATTGGATTGTTGAAATCAATGAAAAATCACAAGGAAAATTCACGAAGGACATGGACTGTCGCAATCTTAATGACAATATTTGAACCTAGAAGTGTCGGTGGCATGGCAATAATGCCATTTCCCAAAAAACATACAAGATAGTGTTGTTTCCATTTTGGAAGAGAACCCGGGTGATAAAGTAGAGGAGAAGAAATAAATTTGGGGTTTCAAAAGAAAAAAAAGCAGAGACGAACTTGAGACTGGAAAAATCTAAGGAAAATGTCACCAAAGTTCAATTTGGAGGTAAATAAATCTCCTTATTTTGCATAGACTTAGCTTTATTGCTAATATTTAATCATTCTATAAGTTTTTCCTTCATTTTAATTGAGTTTTATCATAGCATTACAAAAATGTGGTTGTTTTTCTATATTTGAATCGACTTCAAGTCGAATGTATGGAGATATTTTTTACCACCTCACAAAGGGCACATGGCCTATGGCCTGTATAGTATGGATATCATCATAACTTAGGCCTTCATGGCTATCAGAGCCAGGTCGAGGCTCGAGAGCCTCCAACGGCTCAACCTTCATCCTTATGTTGCATGATGATGCTATCCTTAAGTAGGCTATCAGAATTTATTCCAATTGATAGTATGTTTGTAAATATTATTCCTTGAGAAGGATTGACTTGTGATCCTATGGGAAGGGTATGTTTCTCTGTATTTTATTTATATTGTTTATAATGCTCATTATCAATGGGTCGATAATAGTAATAGGGCTTGAACAAATGCTCGTAGAGCGTTGCATATGTGTATATTATCATTTAATGGGAAGCCGACATCGTTTCATAGGAACAATGGAATGGTTTCAAAGTTAGAGAATCACCCAACCTTGCTTGATTTGATCTAAAGATTGATCGGTTGACCCCTGAATGTGTAAATGGTATAGACGTAATTTTGCATGTTTAATATTGTTGCATGCATGGTATAAAACAATAAGCCCACATGGGAAATTTCAATATATATTTGATGCTTAGAAAGAAGACACTCGACCATTGAGATTGGTCGATCCAAAGAAACCTTAGTTTGTTTGTTACAACCTAAAAAGGAAAGAGTATTGTTTGAACCTGAAACTTCTATGCCTTCTTTGACTAAAATATTTGCTCAAGTATTTCATCGAAAAACATGTCAAACATAGTTTTCTTTATAATATTAAAGTTTCTCATCAAATTTCCAGTGATGAAAGTGTTCAAGAATCTAAATAATAGACATTTTATCCTTATGTATGAAAGTGGACTATTTAATTTGTTTATTTTCAATTCATAGTGGAAAACTCATTATGTTTTTTTTAACGGTGACATTTACTTGTAAAGTGATCCTTCAGCATGTAAATAGCTTGAGATCAACAAACATAGTAAATAACATTATTTGTCTTTAAAGATAACTGTTTAGTTTGAAATAGTATTATGTTGATGTAAATGGTGGTTATTCTTTTGCAAACGATATTGTTTTGTTGAAAAGTTATCTTTGTAGCTGAAAACAACCTTGCTCAATAAACTACTTAGTCGAAAATAGCTTGTGTTATAACTGTTTAGTAGGAAACAATACTTGTTTTGTTTAAACAATGAATGTACATATGTAAACAACTTGTTTTATAAATTTTTAGTAGGAACTAGTACTTGTTATGTTCAAACAATAAATGTACATATGTAAACAACTTGTTTTATAACTATTTAGTAGGAAACAGTACTTTTTTTGCTTAAACAATGAATGTTCATATGTAAATAGCTTGTTTTATGACTGTTTAGTAGGAAACAATACATGTTTTATTTAAACAATGAATGTTTTTATGTAAACAAAAATTTTAGAGTATCACAGTTGTAAGAATGCAATAACAGTATGTGTGGAACTATTAGCATAGACTTGTTCTAAGTCTTTATTTTTAACAAAGAAACATCAAATGGAATACTATTTTAAGATTACAATCTGAATTAATGATTATCTTAGAATGTATGAACAAATTTTAACATTAGTAGGCACATATATGTGTAGGCACATATATTTGTAGGCACATATATGTGTATGCACATAGACTTTATCTATGTACATACATATACTTGTGACATACCTTCTTTTGGTTTTAGCACATTTTTAAAATGAAAATGCTTATGATGAAAAGTAGAAAATAGACATAAGAATGATATGATGGATTGATGAATTACTCTGTGAACCATAAATTTGATTTTTATTTCGAGAGTAAATTAGTAATCTGGTTCTTATTTTATAGACATTTGTGAAAGATTATTTTAATACTTGAATAGAATAGTGATACCTTAGTTGACTAGAGCACCTCAGGGTAGATGTTACTAGACGGTAGATAGTTGTTATGAGTTGCATAGTAGAAAGTTACCTTCCAGGACGGGTGCCGAAATGTATTTCAAAGAGTATAGGTTTGCTTTACCAGAACCTATTGTTTGTTGTTGTTGCAATACATTTATTATGCTTGGCCAATCAATATAGTTCATTATGTATGTATGAACTCTAAGATTTCACTCTCTGCCATTCCTAGCATAGATCTTGCATTTTCTTTTCCAACTTGTAGATAGAAATTGCATGTTGATGTATGGGCATGCACCAGATTCCACCTGGCAAATTTTTCTCTTGCTAAACTTTCCTTGCAGGTTTAGGCATTCTTTAAGTTAGAAGAATATTGGGGAAGCATAAGCTTCAGGGTTGGGTGGTAAAGTGCTTCAACCATGTTATCATCCACCAAAGGAAGCGAGCATCCAAGAAGAACCTTAGTTGTTCACAAGACTATTATAGTCTAAGATGTAACTTGATGTAATTCATTCATGTACTTAATGAAAAGTGTACAATGTAAAGACTTTGTGGCCTTAGGAGCCAATTCAAACCTAATATTGTAATTTGACTTTTGAAGTGAATATATGAATCTTTAACTCATTTTAATTAGACATTTATTGCTATGATTAACTTTAGCCACTAGTTATATCTTTTTTTATTTTGAAATATATTCATGTGTCAAATACAATAATGTTAATTAAGTAATAATTTAGGATGGGTTATTACACTATGTTGGATTACCATCTCCATTCTCACTCATGATTTTCCAACCAACTATACCTCAATGTAGACATCAAACAACAATGTTGACATCAATGACAACATTGTATAAGCTCATGCTCATGTTATCAATAGCCATATCAATGACAATCTCTTAAACTTCCAACAATCTCCCCCTTTTTTATTGATGGAAACATGCATCAATTTGTCTCCATATCTTCTCCAAACTCCTCTCCCCCTTTGACATCAATGGAAAAGAGTGCATATGTATTTCCTATTCTTTGTTGCCTATTTGACATCATTCACATATGCTTTATATTCTTTTTCATTATCCCCCTTTCATATATACATTATTTTACCTTAATTATTCATAGACTCCCCCTAACTGATATATACATAGATGCATGAGAGTAGCAAACTTCTTGAAAAATCAAACCAAATCCTCCTAACAATGCTATCCATCAAAACTAATCAAAATTTGCATTGGTATACTATCAATTATCTTCTCCATATATATAATAGAATCTGAAATACATAAATAAAAAACAAATATACACAGATCAACTAGAAGAAGTGTATAACACATAGTTTTGTAAGGTGTGTCTACCAGTCCTTTTTAGCATCTTCCCAATGTTTCTTGGATAGTCCAAGAATACAGTTCAAGGCCTCAAACTCCATGAGGAGTTCTTGTACTTCATCGGGAGTAATAGGTATCAATTTCAACTTTATTTCTTTCTATGCATTATTTAGAGCACTGGATATGGGTGTGAACTTTGCATTCACTAGGTCTCTAAGTTGTCCAAACTACACTATAATCTTTTATCTTTGTTCATGCAACTAGAATAATTCTTCATGAAAATTTTTAATTGCTAATATTATGGATCCATCTGAATCATTTGTCAGATCTAGGCACCAGATTCTTTTTCAATTTATGCCTCAATGTAATCCATCTCAACCTTTATGTTCTTAGTTGAACTAGGCCACTTTAAGTAAAATTGAAATAGATCCTTGGCTTCTACAACACAATTTTGTGCATCCTTAAGGTCATTGTATACTTTTCCATATGAAGTGGCACATTTATCTATCATATCCACCAACCTTCTATCATTCAACTTCTTATTTACCTCCTTCTCCAACTTCTCTTCAAGTCTAGTAGAATACTCTTTAAAAAAATCAAGCAAAAGTTTCAAATTTTGCACATGAAATAAAGAATTGTCAATACTTTGGGAATAATCTTCTACGAAACCTTCACTGCTTCATCTATCAGCTCCACATTCTTCTAATGTGTCTGCAAGATCTCCTTTCTAACAAAGGCATGGAATGCATCACCATGTTGTAACTTGTGTAGAGGGGGGAATCTTGTCCATATCCACTTGGCCATGTTGCATTAATATTTGTAACAATTGTGCAGAAATAATAGGTTGGAATTGTAATTGCATGCTCAATAGGTTCTTCAAGGAATCTCTAGAGGTTCCAGAGGACTCTCCAACCATCTTTGTATTCTCTTCATTCTTAGCCTTTTCCTTGTCAACAATTTTGTCTTTTTCTTTTTCATCATTCTTCTTAGCATTGTCGGACTCTTTCTCATCCTTCTCATTATCAATAGATTTTGCATTGTTATCTTGAGGAGGCATATTTTATGTGTTTTATACCTCATTGTTCTCCAAGTTTTCTTGTACAACCTCTCCTTCAACATTATTTTCTATTTTTAGAGGAGGTTAATTATGTTATGTACGTGCATCTTCCTTTTGCATCTCAGTATCCTTATCTTTTCCAACAATGTTTTCTCCTACCAAAGGAGTATTACCAATAACATTTTCTTCTTATCCATCCACATTCTCTCCTATCAAAGGGGTATCTTTTTGTAAATTCTAATTTTTTGCTTCATTCTCATGTTCTAGAGCATCTTCATGTTGTGCATCTTCTAGAATATTAGCATTCAGGATAGAGACATCATCATTCATTTCTTCTTCACTATTCGAGGTCACACCTAACCTTTTTTCTGAATTGGAAACCTTCTTAATTGATTCATTCCAAAGCCTTTAAATATCATTTGTATCTTTTCTCATTAGGGTAGTGACCCTTTATTTATTCCTAAACTCTTTATTGTATAATTGAGCTAATTTAGCTCTATCCTCATCTAAAAAGGTAGCACTAACTTTCTCCAAGGAAAATGATCTCAACTTTACATATTCATTTATTGCCTCTTCTCTTCTTGCATGTAATGCACTTTTAAAATATTTAGGCAATTGACCTTCAACATCCTTCATGTTGACATCAAATGTAACTATATATCTAACAATTGCCTCTTCTATTGTAGACTTATCAATGTCATCCACAATGGTATACAAGGCAACAGTTTGTTCCATTTCATGCTCCACTATGCCATTAAACAATGCATCTAATTTTCTAGGGCTATGTTTTCTTACCGGGGAGACATATCCTTCTTCTTCTTCTTTGCTTCCAGAGCTTTTTCTCCTTAACTAGATTTAGCTTTTTTTTCCCTTACATAAAATTTAAATTTCTTTTTATATTTCTCCACCTCTACTTCACTATCAATGTCCACAATATCAACCTTGACCTTCTTTGCACTTGTCTCTACTTGGTATACACCATATTTTATTTTTCTTATGATAGGTTCTTCTTCTTCCTCTTCCTCTTCTTCATCAACACTCAGGTTTCTTTCTCTTGTTTCCATAGCCTGCACTCTTCTCTTTTGTGGGTCACCTTGTTGCTTCATCGAAACACTTTTTTCCTTCACAGGTGCACTCTAATGTTTAGTTGGGGAACTAGTTGGATCCTTCCTCTTTATTCTACTAACATAGGGCATAGTCCTAGAGGACTTTGGGGCAACCGAAGAGGGGGTATATGTTCTACCATATTTTCTAATCTTGGATGCACCTCTTGAAAAGCCATACATGTTTTTTTCTTTTTCCACATGGTCTTTTGATAGACTCATCATCTCCATAACTTGTACAATCATTTTCTCAATAATTTTCTTTATTTTTTCCCTCTACTGCATGTGCACAATACTGGAATTCTCCTCATATATCTCAAATATTTCCTATGAGGGGCCTCTAGGATTTCTTAGCATATGGTTATCCAAACCAACAATTACATCATCTACAACTTCATATACCATTTTTGGGATCCACATATTTCTAGGCTCAATAGCCTCCATTATGGAGTAGTCCTTACCATGAAGATAATGTTATTTTTATATTTTTCCACCACACGCTTTGAAATATATTCTTTGAATTGTATATTCTCTTGGAAAGTTTTAAATAATCCCCATAATGATTTATTTTTTGTGTATTCATCACCTAATCTCATCAAGTGGTCTCTAATTTGAGTAGCCACTAGTATTTTCTTCAATCACACTATGTTTCTCATTCTGATAACCTCATTAAGAAAGTAAAATAGTAAACAAATGATCAAGGTACAAAACTTGAAGGGATACTGAGATTCCTTGGTCTTCTACAAATTCTCTAGGAGTTGTTCCCTTAACAACAAACATAAATCATAATCGGCACCTTTCTTTACCATCTCATATGCAGTGTTGATGGAAGTTGTAGAAACAAAGTTATCTCTATTTGTAAAAATTGTACCCTATCACCATTGATGCATATTTTATCGTATGGTATTTTATTCCCTTGCTATTCAAGGCTCTCTTGTCATATTTTGCACCTGTTAACTCCATTACCATTTCATTCTTCACTGACTTGAGTATCGGATTTGGTCTGGTTGATCATAATCTTGTAACAACCCTAATTGCCTCCTTATTAATTATATGTGGAATATCCAACCACATAAACCTATCATGAAACCTTCTTAATGTGTATCTAATCCACTCATCTACATAGCAAAAGATAGGGAAATTGTTCCAGACGTCGAGCTTCTTCTCTATTAAACTCTTGAACTCATGTTTCAATCCAGATTATCTCTAGTGAGTTCATTAAACCATACATCACCTAGTTTAGAGTGGTTATTGTAGACACCTAAAAATGACTTAGGCCTGCGACCACTATTTTACCACCTTTCGCCATGACATGATTATAACTCTATAATTATGTTTCTAACCCACATTCAACTATTAATTAAATAATTATAAATTATTTAATTAATTCATGATCTTTCATTCTTCATGATTATTAAATAAATAAATATAATGTATTTATTTAATGTGTCACTAATTATCAAAGTCATCTTACAATTAAATAAAGTCTCATTTATTTAAGTAATCCTTATCATTAATGTCCTCCTGATTATTAAATAAGTATATTTTAATATATTTAGTTAATATGTAACTAATTCCTAAATCCTCTCGTAATTAAATAGATTCATTAATTTATTTAATTAATTAACTACCTCTTCTAAATTAAATAATTATTATTAATTATTTAATTGCCTTATGTGACATTTCCCTATTTTTAAATAAAACAATTTATTTTAAAATGACTTCACATTGTTAACTAATTCTTCTTTTAGTAATTAATTTCAAAAATCAATTACTTATTATCTCACAAAATCCATATTTTGAATTAATTTAATTCAAAATGGAAATATTCTTCTACAAATCAAGTAATTGCTAAAATTACTGATTTTCTAAAATCTCATCCCCTTATATTCTGATTTTTTACTAATTTCAACTCATTGTCACATTTATTCTCCACCATTGATTTAATTTCTCAAATTAAATTTTGTCCACACATTTGGGGATTGTTTCCCTAACCCTAATTGAGAGTTGTCACTTTGAATCTTAACCATTGATTCTAGGGCATTTCTCAATCTCTCATCTCATATGTCCATTCAAGATTGCATTTTCTATAAAATGACAATCTTGATCTCATTTTCAAGATCAATCATTATTATCTCTTAGTATTTTTATAATCTCATTATTATCAATTGTCATATCATCTTAGGCTTATTTAATAACTTGCATATTAGGATTGAATTTCTAGTTTGCATAGAGAGTTTATTTATAGATCCTTCAAAGCTTTGTTTAGGGCTAGACATTATAGGATTTTCTCACATACACAAATCTGAGGGCATCCATTATCACAGCAGAGTTAGAAGGTACAATAGAAATGAGCCATGGAGAAGAAAGGATTGGGTGAGAGCTTTCTTATTCATTCTTTCAGTTTGTTTTCCTATGCATTCTATTGATTTGTTGGATTTAGATTAATATTGCATGCTTTATTAGACTAACAATCTGTTTTGCAGAAATCTATCAATACATTGGTGAACCTAACAATCTAACACATTTTTATAGGTTTTCATACAACCTCAGATTTTATATTGTAGGTATAGGAGTACGGAACGATGCAACCACGGGTCTACATGACGCAAGTGCTCTGTCACACCACAATTGCGATCGCAAATGATGCATACACTCTGTTGCACTGCATTTGCGATCGTGAACGATGCATACGCTTTGTCGTGACGCATATGAGAGCTCAAATGACGCATTCGACAGGATGCGACACATTTGATAGACCTCACACCGCATCTGCTCTGACGAGCCACAAATGACTGGCTGTATTCTGTTTTTAATTTTGTTATCTGGATCTAACGTGATCGTGGCCAGTTACTCTTTTTGATGGGATTAAAATGAACCAACCCTAAGATAGACATTTAATTTGGAATTTATCAATCCTAGGATAGACATTTTAATTTGGAAATTATCAATCCTAGGATAGTCACCAAATTTTTAATTTTTTTTTGGTTAAAATGAACCCCATGCTTGTTGTGAAGCAATATCTTCACTTAGAGTAGAAAATTTTCATTTGGATTTAAAATTGAACAACTTGTCTACTGTGATTGATTGGGTAATAGGTATATGCTCTCCCCTTTACTGGGTGACCAAATAACCAGACTTACTAATTTTCTTTATGCATTTTACTGTTTTTCTTAAATCTTTTAGAAGGCCTATTGTAGTGGGAAAAAGTACTCACCCTACAGGAATGACCTAAGTGGGAACAACCAAAGCCAGGTTTTCCAACCCACTATAATCAAAAGTGAATTTTGGGGAAACCCATATTCAACGGCAGTAGGAAAGATAACCATCCCCAAAGTCTTTGTTCTAAAGATTGGGAGGTCTCCTGAGGGAGTTTATCTATTGCCACACTGAACGGAAACCCTTACTAAGAACCATAGTGTAGAATCCAATCATGTCAATATCCAGACATTGTTTCAATCACAGTGCAAGGGGAGGGAAGAATCTGCCCCCAAGACACTCACTATATAATCGCCATGGATTGTTTTCTCAAGGGATTTGGTATCCACTTCTGTCACCTTGAGTACGCACCTGGAAAAGACAAAAACACGAGTGCCCTATAGGAGGGTGACACGGCTGTGTGAGTCGACGTGATTTTAAGTTGTGGGTTGTGATTGCTATGATGACCCTTTGACCATTAAGAGTGAGTCTGCTTGAAGTGTCTTCTTGTTCAAATACCAGTGAAAATAAAAAAGGGTCATGCTCAATCCTTGAACATACACTCAATGTTTTAGATTCTATGTCTTGTCTAAATCAACAAACTCAACAAATGAACATCAAACTTGCCTAAATCTAAAACAAACTAGTCAAACTGCAACTGCTGAAATTTATTCTAAGCCGCAATTGCTCTGTTGAACCGCAATCGTCTTGTCAAACTGCAATTGCTCATTTATGAGTCGCAATCGCTTTGTTGAGCCGCATTCATAATTTTAAACACTGCATTCATCATTTTTCACCACAATTGCCTATTCCTGAAGTGCATATGCTCTGCCAAGCCACAATAGCCAGTTGAAACGCCACAATTTCCTATCATTCAATGCATTTTCTATACTAAACACCGCAATTGTTGGTGCACCGTATTTGCAATCCTAAATGCCACATTTTCCATTTTGCACAATACATGCTAAAACTTGAGATGCATCTAACTGCTCTACAACGCATTTGCCTTCCTGCAACGCATTTGGAACCTGAAGCAACGCATTTTCTTGTCAATTGGAGAAACATTATTGCTGTTAGAAACCCGAGGCCACACATTTATAACCAAGATTTCCTGGCATCTTTTTCCAGCAGCCTCTGTCCAAACCAAAACCAACGCTTGTCCAAGTCATCCATCTTTGCATTTTTTTTTTAATTTGTATTTAGATTGCAATCCATCATCATCTTCATAGACAAAGTCTTAAGGCCTCAAATTTACACCTTTGGGATAGGCAAACTTTCCTTCCTTTGTCAAAACATTGTCTCAAAAATACATTCTCATTGGACCAAGTCAAAACTGATTAGTCATTATCCTTAGGTGAGCTACTTCCAACTCATAAGTCTAGTGTGGAAATCTCACCTTGTCATTTTGTCATCTTATCACTTTATCCTTCAAACTAGTCCTTTGATAACCAAAATTGAGACACTTGCCAAACTTTGAATGGTTAGAAAACCTTTCCTAAAAGTCTTTTGACATAAGACACTCATTTTAGGCACTCATTACCACATTGCATTTGAAATTCCTTTTTGTCCTCATTATCACTTTGCATAGTCTTAGTCTCATTCCATCCACCATCATGTCTTCAAGTCACTATGACATGCTTGCTAGTCGAATTGAATGCCAATTCATTAGTAATGGTCAAGCACAACTGGCTAGGGACTTCGAAATGCTATACCTCCAATCCAAGTCCAAATTCACCTCAACCTCTAGTCCTCCATCCATCTATCCATCTTACCAACAACCCATGAGTCCTAGTTCTCTATACATCTACTATCAAGGGTCCCCTAACACCATCCATAACACTAAGTCACAACAAACTTTCATTACCCACCCTAACCTTGACAGGGGAAACCAACCATCCATCAATCCTATTCCGTCATACACTCATCCCTTCCACATCTCCGCATCATATCTCAATCCTCCATCTACATCATACCCTAGTCTTCCACCCATGTCATATCCTAATCCTCCACTCACATCATATCCTAGTCCTCCATCCACATCATATCCTTGTCAGGCAGTCATGTCCTATCCTAGTCCATCATCCCTCAACCAAGTCCAAACCTCCATGGCATATCCTAGTCCATCATACACCAATCCATTCCAAGACACTCCAGCTCAAAATACATTTGGTCATGAAATCACATCTAGTCATAGTCTCCAAAGTCCCATCCCATTGCATAAACTTGAGGATACATGTCAAGAGTCAAGTCCAAAGCACGACATCATAACGTCACTATCATGTCAAGATCAAAGTAGTCTATCCCATGACCCCATCTTTAAATCCATTCAAGAAGTCCTCCTAGACAATCATGGCATACCAAAGACATCTATCCTTGGTCAAGATTCCATCCACAACCATGTCATTCAAGATGACCCTATCCTTGGTCAAGATCTTATTTCCAATCATGACATTCAAAATTCACCCATCTTTGATCAAGAATTCCAAAATGATCCACTCCTTGACTTCTATGCCAGTTGTGATCAAACACTTGAACATGACCCTATCCAAACTTCAAGTATTGACACTCCCAATAGTGAGACACTTGTCTCCATGGAACACATAGATGATCTACCACTAGAACAAAAGTCTTCTAGCATGGACATATTTGCAAATAAACAATCTATAGCTGAATTCAGTGGCATCTATGACAATGACCATGAAGATGGTTTTGACATAGACTTGGAAGCGCCAACAGAATCACAGGAGTCTGACATGTCACCAAATCAGACCAAAGATAATAATCAAAAATCTGTCCAACATGTCAGTGAAACTACAACATCCTATCAATTAGGATCATCTCTCTTTTTCAGAGCAGGCTTTCTTACAGATGAGAAGATTTCAAGCATTAATTTCCACAATAAGCATGGGTTAGCATCTTGCTTCCAAAATGACAAGTATCCCATCGCCAACAAAATATGTCAGAACATGCATTATCAGGGAAAAGGATTAGGCCTACACGAGCAAGGAATTCTAGAACCCGTACAAGTTCAAGCACATTACAGACAGCAAGGTCTTGGCTACTCCTTAGTTGTAAAACTTAATGATTTTAGTGGTCCCTCTTCAATATTGGGGGCAACTTTATCTAATACAAATGTCAAAATGGGTGCCATGAGTAGTCCTTGTCATAAGATTGTTGCCAATACCCCTTCCCTCCACACCCCAAACCATCATTCCATCATGACTAAACCTTCCATTTGGAACCAACAAAAGTCTCACAAATCTAAAATCCAAAATCACATGTCAAAGGCCATGGAATCAATCAAAAATACAAGTGGACAAATGAAGCTAAAATGGGTCAAGTCAAGAAAATAATAAATTAGGCAAAGAAAATATGCCAAAATTCAATCAAAATGTGGAGCCACAACACAAGAGGACTCCCACCTATAATACATGTCCACCTCCTTCAAAATGGCCATCAAGAAAGACATATAAAAGTGTTGGTTCCAAACGCTATCAAAAATCCAACCTCCATCATCCATTACCCCAAGTTTGGAGAATAAAAATGGCTACATCCAAACATCCCACCAACCCGTCCATGTCCACCATCATACATCATAATCCTACATCCTCCTTAAATTCCAAACATCCCATGTCACAAATTCGTCGCATCTTGGTAGAAACTCTCTATTATAAGGACTCTCATGGCACTCTATCACGATGTGCATATTCAGATAAGGCCAACTCTAGTATCAACAAGGATCGCAATGACATTAATAAGTTGCATGCAAGCGCTATCATCTTGACAAGGCAACTACTTCAGAAAGGTCACTATTGGCATATCATGCCACCAGTTTCTACATTAGCACCATCAAAGGCTTCAACACAATTAGTGGTCATCTAAAGCATCAAGGCTATCTAGAAAAATTCAAAAATACATAAAAAAATCAAAAAAATCAAAAAAATCATCACCTTGATGAAATTCTGGCAAACAGGCATCATGGTGACATAAAAAAATATCAAAAATAGTAAAGAGAAAAATTTCGTCCAACGGTGAAAACCTAGCAAACAGGCGCTTTGGATAAGTACCATGATGAAAACCTGGAAAATAGGCATCATGTGTAAATAAATTATCTATGTGGACCATTACACTTGGGGGCAAGTCGTCTCATCTCATGACATTTCATCTATCCATCTAAACCTTATCACTTTCTATCCATTTTCCCACCGACTTTGATCTTGATAAGGACTAAAATACAAACATAAGTCATGCTTTGGGAAAAATCTTGACATTTCAATTTTTTGGTCATACCTTATTCATTGAGTATCATTTCATTACCTTCATAGCCTCCTTTTCACTATGTGACATCATCCTTGGAGACCATATGATAGTTCTCCTAGTCCAAGCCATCCATGTATCCTATCTTTTACCAAGGCCATCCATTGTCCTTTTATACTTGTCACCCATCTTGATTCCCCTTGTCAATGGTCTAAAGATCCCTGGTCATCCCATCTAGTCCTCACCAAATCATTCCAAATGCAAAAATATGGCAAAATTGGCACATTATCCAAAACATTCCTTGACTTTGTCCCTAGCCCTACTGTAGAATTTTATCCTCTTGTCATATCATTGTCATCTTCACGTTGTTTCGGGATGTGTCCTTCCCACGTCAAACAACATTGTCATTGTCATTGTCACCCGTCAATTAGTATCCAGCTTGACTAGTAGCAAAATCATGGCTATCTTTGGATTCATGTGCGTCAGCATCATTCACATGCATTTGTCACAATTTTCACAAAGCATCAAAAAGTCATAAAAATCAGAAAAGTCCTAAAAAAGTTCCTAAAAATCGGAAAAAGTCCTGAAAAAATCCTAAAAATTGAAAAATGTATTGAAGAAAACACAAAAACATTCAAAAAGTGTCAAAAATCTCAAAAAAAAGTCAAAGTTTGTCCTGTCAGTCTCGTCAATCACATTAGTCAATCTTTATCCCAATCTGAACTACGTTGTCTCTACGCATTTGCTACGTAGGCAAGATTCATCTTTGAATCCCCGAGACATTAGACCAGTCCCTTTAGGTTTGTCCAAATAAAATCATGAGTCAAAAATGGTCATGTCAGTCAAATAAAGCAGACATAGTCGCACTTAGCACAAGACAGTCATTTCAAATGTCAATGTCAAAATTGGTCAAAATCAAACAACGTAAGCCAATCAATCATACAGTCAAAATCAGTCAACTTGCCAAAACATTAGTCAAAATGTCAATCTTGTCACTTTTTGGCCCTCTCCAAGATGTGTCCTTCTTGGATTTGGACCTCGTCAAAATGTCATTTGCCTTTTCAAGATGTGTCCTTCTTGACCTTAGGCAATGTCAAACCGTCAAACCGTCAAAACTGTCAAACTATCAAACAATTAATCTTCGGCAAGCAAACATTGGCAATACAATTAAATGGTTGTTAATTCTTGGCTATTCTATCTTATCTTTTTATTGACTTGTCTTTTGGTCATGTTACTAGCTACCTCGAGGATGTCCCATGAAGGATTTAGAGGTGCGATGACGTCTGATGACCTATTTTGTTTTCTTTGACTATTGTCTGTGGATTGTCTTGACAAAAAGACTAGGGCAAATGGGCCTCTAGTATGAGTTAGTACATTCCTTGTCTGTGATTTTCTATCTTTCAAGTGGACAACCTTGCACACCTTGGTCTATGTCATACCCTGGGGTTTGTTGTCCATTTGTGTCATTTTTACCGCCCAATGATGATTCGAGCAACACTTATTAGTACTTTGGAAAATGTTGAAGGATTCTAACATGCATTTCTTTTTCCACATTAACTTGCATCTCCTTCCCCATATTGACATTCATGTCTTCTATCCTAACATTCATCTTTTTCTCTCTAACATTTCTTCTAGTCTCCATCATTATCATCCTTACCTATCTCTACTATATACTTTTGTCTTTCATCTTCTAGTCCTTCTCATCCATTTCGAGAGCACACTCGTGTTCTTGGAACCCAACTGTCCTCTCGAGGGGGCATACCGCTACCTCCTCATCATTCTTCCTCATCCTATTTTGCACTGGGGCATATTTTTGACTTATTTTCTTTGTCACAATGCAACAAGCTACATTATGACAAAGAGGGGCAAATGTAGACACCTAAAAATGACTTAGGCCTACGACCACTATTTTACCACCTTCGCCATGACATGATTATAACTCTATAATTATGTTTCTAACCCACATTCAACTATTAATTAAATAATTATAAATTATTTAATTAATTCATGATCTTTCATTCTTCATGATTATTAAATAAATAAATATAATGTATTTATTTAATGTGTCACTAATTATCAAAGTCGTCTTACAATTAAATAAAGTCTCATTTATTTAATTAATCCTTATCATTAATGTCCTCATGATTATTAAATAAGTATATTTTAATATTTTAGTTAATATGTCACTAATTCCTAAATCCTCTCGTAATTAAATAGATTCATTAATTTATTTAATTAATTAACTTCCTCTTCTAAATTAAATAATTATTATTAATTATTTAATTTCCTTATGTGACATTTCCCTATTTTTAAATAAAACAATTTATTTAAAAATGACTTCACATTGTTAACTGATTCTTCTTTTAGTAATTAATTTCAAAATTCAAATACTTATTATCTCACAAAATCCATATTTTGAATTAATTTAATTCAAAATGGAAATATTCTTCTACAAATCAAGTAATTGCTAAAATTACTGATTTTCTAAAATATCATCCCCTTATATTCTGATTTTTTACTAATTTCATCTCATTGTCACGTTTATTCTCCACCATTGATTTAATTTCTCAAATTAAATCTTGTCCACACATTTGGGGATTGTTTCCCTAACCCTAATTGAGAGTTGTCACTTTGAATCTTAACCATTGATTCTAGGGCATTTCTCAATCTCTCATCTCGTCCGTCCGTTCAAGATTGCATTTTCTATAAAATGACAGTCTTGATCTCATTTTCAAGATCAATCATTATTATCTCTTAGCATTTTTATAATCTCATTATTATCAATTGTCATATCATCTTAGGCTTATTTAATAACTTTCATATTAGGATTGAATTTCTAGTTTGCATAGAGAGATTATTTATAAATCCTTCAAAGCTTTGTTTAGGGCTAGACATTATAGGATTTTCTCACATACACAAATCTGAGGACATCCATTATCACAGCAGAGTTAGAAGGTACAATAGAAATGAGCCATGGAGAAGAAAGGATTGGGTGAGAGCTTTCTTATTAATTCTTTCAGTTTGTTTTCCTATGCATTCTATTGATTTGTTGGATTTAGATTAATATTGCATGCTTTATTAGACTAACAATTTTTTTTGCAGAAATCCATCATTACAGTTATAGTCTTCCAATTTTTCATGAATGTAGATCTTAACATCTCCTATATGCAACACACCATACAAAAAGCTCAAACATCATTGACTTATCAGCATGTCATTTAAATTTTAGATGGGGTTAGTCTACAACCTTAAAAACTTGCAGGGTATACATTTTTTAACACAATGAAAGTACTTTGATAACTAGGGAAAATAGAAACTATAAATACCTTTCAATCACCGTCAGTTAGGGTTTTGTGCACAAGAATTATAAAATGCTTCACTTCACTCCTTCAATGCTCTTCTCTCCTTCAATTCTTGTTTGCAAATTACTTAGATCAAATGTGAAATCACTTATAAACCCTTTTGGAATAACCTAATTCATATTGAATGCATTGTTTTAAAAATAGGAAAAAAGTTGATAAACCCTAACTATAATGCATAGTCACCTTTGATTTCTTTGCAAACTTTTGCATCTTGATATTTTCTACTGGTGTTTTCACCAACAGGTCAATAATATCAACCTAAACCTCATATCCACATGTGGAAGGCATCAACACCATATCTTTAGCAGGGGATTAATGATTTTTTGTCAAAACTCCCCTTGAGCCAAAGCTCTTAACCTAGTTTTCAGAGGAAACATCTACACAAGAAGATGGCACACACTCATCCTTAACCTCATTCTCCTCTTTCTCTTTCCATATCTTTTTCATATCTTTCTTCATCTCTATTGGATCAACCTTTTTCACTAGATCATTCTTCTTTACCATATCAACATTTACATTCTTGTTTCTATAAAACTTAGCTCAATGTGTCCTAATTTATTGCATTTGTAGCATTTTAAATTTTGAACAATCTTTCTTTCAATTACTCTAGATCTGCATTGATTAACCTTATGCCTAAATTCATTGCATGTATAATAGTAGCCGTTGAAATATTGAAACATCATACTATTGTTATAGTCATTCATTCATTTGATTTTTACATTCAATACCTCTATGACCAAATATTTTACATGTAAAACACTGACCAAGAAATTATTGAACACTCTAATTCATTTTGATTCTAAATTCCATAGCCTTATATCCAAATTTATCGAAGGAATAACAAAAACCATTAAAATATGGGTACCTTTGCGCATTTGTTTGTCTAATTGGAGGTCTTTTGAAGTCTTCCCTTTGATTCCAAACCTTCTTGTCATTGTTCTTCTTGTCCTCAATATTCTTTTTTGTCTTGTTTGGAATTTGATATGTCTTTAAGCTTTCACCTTTCTCAAACCCTAATCCTTCTTTGTCTTTAGATCCCTTCTAATTTGCAATCATCTCATCAAGCATTGTAGTACTCTTCTTGAATTTGTCTTCTTGAATCTTTGTTTTCTCTAGATCTAATTGTTAGCCTCCTCTAATGGTTCAATAACTAATCCCTTAAAGCTATAACTTAGAGATTAAATATATGCACCAAGTAGCTATCTTTCTCATCATAAAGGTTCATTTCATTATCAACCAAGGGACATGAACTTGAAATGGTTCAACACTGTATGTGCACTAGGATTCCATTGTAGCCATCCTTATTCTATAACTTAGAAAGGAAATAATATTGTAAGTGAATTCTTGAAATGAAGTAGCATAATTATTGAGCATAAACCAACAACTAAACTAAATTTGAAATGAATTATAGAAATAGAAATCTCAGTAAACAAACAGGAAGTTACTATGTTTGTCGTGGTTGCAAGAACAGACACAAAATGAAGTTCTAGTGGCTTCAAGAATAGACAATTGTTAAGACTGTAACTAATTGTTGAACAAAAAGGTAACTATTGAACTGAATGGATGGAATTCTCACCAAGCTAGCCCCCTTGAATGAGTTTTCCCAGTACTAACTCAGATGTAACAAACTAGAATATCATACTATTCATTGAAAACATGATTATAACGTAGTAGCAACATAATTGTATTTCTTGAAAACTAGAAATGTAAGTATAATTCTCAAAACATTTCACCTCTTGAAGAGGAGCATGTGACCATTATTTATAGAAGAAAACATTCTAACTAACTTAACTAAAAAGGTAGTCAACTCCAACAGATTAGGAGGACACCACTTATTGAAAGCATGAAAAAGAGGAAGGAGGTTATGCATGCACAAGATTCGATCAAATAAAAATTGATTCAACAAAATTCCAGCATAACAACACCTCCTAAATCTACTCAACTAATAGACATGGCCATTAAGGTTAACTTCCACATGAGCTAGAAGTTTCCAACCGCTTGAATTCTTCAATGTTCATCTCTACTTGACTTTTTCAGCAACTGAGCAACTGGCATAAAAAATTTCCACATTGCAAGCTCCATTAATTTTTGCAACTTATCTAGTCCTACATTATAACATTAGTGTGCATAAGACAAATGTATATCCATAATTACCTTATGATAAAATTCATTCAGTCACATAAAAAGTTAAAATAGATATATCACATAGCAAGCTAATATCATTAAAATTTATAGGAATAGGCTTATGTTCAGAGTTCAAAAGTTCAGGGAAATAACATAGAAAGAATTGGAACTAGGTACTAAAACCCCATAGTAAATTTCTGAAGGATTACCTGATTCAACTCTTATAGACAGAGGTGTATGGAGCTCCTTTTCTCTATATAGTTTGAATTGTTCTCCCTAGTTGTTTTCATTCTAAATCCAAGACATGAATGCTCTCAAATGAACATATACAATATACAAAAATTGATTCCACTCATGATCATTAGGAACAAAATAGTTATGCAGGTATAATTCACACAAAAAAAATTTAACCTCGGGAGGAGAAGATTGGTAAGCTTGAAAAAGCTCAAGTTGGGTTTCAATAGAAGGGCTTAAACCATAAATAACCCTTGATAATTTAAAAGAAATGTGGCGCTCTTTTAAATGTAAATAATATACTCACGAAGGAGTCCTACATTCCAGAATTTGTAGCACCAAGGTCACCACATTGCTTACCTTTTCTTGTAATGCAATACTTTCTGCATTTTTCTTCTCAATTTCTTTATTCTTCCTATCAATCTCTTCCTGCAGCTTATGTTTTGCTCTTCTCCATTCTCTTTCTTTTTCTTGTATCTCTTTCCATAGATCCAAGGCTACATATTCCCATGAAAAACTAGAAAGGAATGCGTATTCCTACCATTATCTTCCCTTGTGTTGGTGTCTGTTGTTCAATTTTCTCAAAAACTGGATGCTCAGCCTACTCTACAACCTGGTGCTCAACTTGCTCTACAACAGCAGCAAGTTCCTCCAACCCAATGTTTACCTACTCCCTAGGATTTTCTATTAAATCTATATTTACTTGTTCTCTAGGAGTCTCTTCCTTCTTTTGAGGTGTCTCACTGAGCCTATGGCTCCTCCTTGGAGGTACATTAGTAGAAAACTTGGTCACTTTTGACTTCTTGGGAGGACTTTCATTTTTCTCTATAGCTGCAGGATGCTTTGTTTCTACAATTTTCCTCTTCTTAGGGCTAGGGTTTATCTTCTTTGGCTCTTTCTTTTTATTTTTCCCCTTGCTACCCTCTCCTTTGCTCATTTTTTCCTTTTCTTTCGTAACAACAGCCCTAGTATGAGGTGTATTTTTAAAATAAATATTAACATTAGATTTTAAAGATGAACTCTCTTCATCTACATGTTTAGATTCAAAAGAAATAGTTTTGGTTGTAGGAGGGTTTGAACTAGGTGTTACCCCAGAAGTTGAAGCTCCAGGAGTAATTTTAACAATTCCCTCATCTCTCCTAACCCTATTAGTTAGGGGTCGACCTCTAAGACCCACATCTTCTGGTCTGAATCTTCTAATTTTCAAGAATTCATCCCATAACATACTGGAAACATCATGCAAATACTTCTTGACTAATAATTTAATCAAGCAGTGATGGGAAACAAATTTTTCCCTACCTTTTTGTATTTCAACAACCATAATTATGAGAAGGTTGAATAGAACATTTGGTACATTCATTCTCCTCCCATTCCTTAGATGATTCAACAGCTTAAAATGTACGGAATGCATACAAGATTGGCGAACCTCACAGGTGATATACTTGACAATAAAAACAACAGCTTGTTTCCAATTCTCTAGCAAAGAAAGTCTTATTGTACCTTATTAGTCCACAATAAGTGGAGGATCACTTGGCTCTATGAATTCAGCCCTAGCTGACCTAGCATCTTTAGTAGTAGGGTAGGGTTCTCCCTAAGCAGGTAAACCCGACATTTTTACAATTCTTTCCTCTATAGTAATGAATTTTAACCCCTTAACCATTGCCTCACCATTTGAAAACATTTGAGCAAACTCCAGGGCAATGTCTTCATGGAAACTATCTAGCTTCAGGAAATAATCCAACCGGCCACAATTTCTAAATTTTGGTTCACATAGTACATTTTGTAAGAGTACTTGGTGAACCGTTGGTTCATTTATGATCAATGGACCTCCTATTGTTTCAACTCATACACAGGCAAACACTTCTACAAAGATCTCCTCCTGCAATCCTTCAACAACAAAAAACAATGTCTCTTCTACTTCCTATAGTTCTCATAAATACCAAATCCAATGTCGAAACCTCTCAATTTTACCTTTCCAATGGCATCATGATTTCAACTAAGGCAATAAAGAGAGTTTATTGTCAAAGAGAATGGCAACAAATTAATGTCACATGCAATACCTCACTTCAATTTATCATTTCAAATTTATTGCCATGTTGACGCATGAAATATGACTGATGTGACTGATGACATGTATGGCATATGACACATAAGCTTACAATCCCCCCAACCTAAATTAATGCATGTGTCCGCACAAGTTGGAATGGGGGTTGGATAAAATAGGGCATTTAAACAGGGGTTGCTATGCGAAATATAAATATTAAAAATATAGTAATCAAATAAATGAATGCAAGGTAATTAATATATATTAAGTTTTATGCATGTACCTGAAAAGGTGGAACATCTTTTCCAAAGAATGTGGATGAAGTACTGGTCATCATTAAAGTGTAGTTGAGTAATTAAATGAAGTGATGGTGAAGTGAGGTGGAAGAGAGAGAAAATGGAAATGAATGGGCGAATAATCTTTATTGATGGAGAAATTAATTCCCACAAAAAGTGGAAATCTTTATTATGAATGCATGCATACCTTGAATTAGGCAGAAGGTTGAACACTAGGTCCACTTCCTTTGGCTACAGGAACTTCGAAGTTCAGGTTTTCAACAAATTCCTACATGAACTCTTGCTTTGAGGCAAGCTTATGATATAACCTGAGGCAATGACCTTTGATCAGGAGCTTGAACAAAATAGGATCAATGGTTGCAAGTTGAACAGCACCATTGGGGTAGACTTATGCAACCTCATATGGTCCCAACCATTGAGTTTGAAGTTTTCCCAAATTATCCTTATACCTGGAATCATAAAGAAGTGCCCAGTCACCTGGCTGGAACCTCTTATATCTGATGTACTTATCATGCTATCTGACTCTTTGGTTCTGCACCATCTCAGTATGGTGGAGAGTTGATTTCCTCATCTCATCCAAGGCATTGAGTTGCATAACCCTTTCCTTTTGTGCCTCAGATATGTCTATTCCAAGGTCTAATGTTGTTCTAAGAGTTTTGTGTTCAAACTCTATAGGCATCATTGTCATTTTTCTATATAATAGCTCAAATGGAGTAAAACTATTTGTGGTTTTCCAAGTGGTTCTGTAGGCCCAAATAGCTTCTGGCAACCTAGTTGCCCAACCTTTTTTCTGAAGTGCTACTGTCTTGGTCAAAATAAATTCTATTTCTTTATTTGATACCTCAGATTTTCCATTGGCTTGTGGATGATAGGGATTAGATTTCCTATGTTTGACATTATTAGTACAAACTAAGATGTAAGATTTTCAAATTGATGGTGGATCAATTGGCTGTACAAAGTCAAGTCCCCATTTATTAAATGGTGTAATAACTACTTGATGGTATAGAGGCATCTCATCTAATTTAGTTGGTCGACCCATCCTTTGACACCTATCACATTTCTTGGTATAATTTCTTGCATCCTTATGAAGTGTAGGCCAATAGTATCCTATGTTGAGGATCTTCATGGCTATTCTCTTAGCTATAAAGTGCCTTGCATAGGGTTCATCATGGCATACATGCAGTATATCATAAGTCTCATCCTCTCCTACACATCTTCTTAGCACATGATCTGGTCCAATATAAAATAAACAACCTGCCATCCATGAGAATGGAAAAGTTTTCTCAATAAGGTCCCTTCGCTCTTTTGGAGAGAAATGAGGGGGAACTCTTCCTGTAACCAAATAATTGACTATATTTGCATACCAAGGTGTATGCACACTGATGAAGAACAAATTTTCATCAAGAAAGGAATCATCAATGACTTGAGTGTCTTCTAATGTTGTCAATCTAGAGAGAAATTCTTCCACAACATTTTCTTTCCTTGGCTTGTCTATGATGGTGATATCAAATTCCTACATTAGCAACCACCTTTCCAATATACCTATGATCAATGGCTTGTTCATAAGATATCTTATGGCTGCATGGTCTATATGGACAAAGATTCGGTATCATGTGATATAATGCCTAAATTTGTTGAGATCATAAATGATTTCCAGCATCTCTTTCTATGTCACTTTGTAGTTAAACCCAACCCATTGTAGGTTCTTGTTGATAAAGTAGATTGCATGATCTATTGCTGCCTCTTTTTATCCTAAGAAAACCCCTATAGTATAATCAAATGCATTTGCATGAATGTGGAAATGGAGTTCCCAATTAGGGCCTTTCAGCACAAGAGCATGGGTTAATGTTGTTTTTGTAAGAGAGGGGGACCAACCACTACAAGGCCCCAGGTCATGAACAGTCGAGAGCAATATGTATTCCCTAACTTACCTTAGTTAAAGAGAATGTTAGGATAGGCGGGATGAGAATGATGAGGACTATGAGTCCCTTCAATCACTCTGCAAACCTGTGACTTGAGAGGAGACTAGGTGAGTTAGTTTTTAGGGTCAACTTTGTATATCAGATAGCTCTTTGTCAAAGGACATAAGCATGATTCTAGGATGATAGCATGGAACACTGGCGTCTCGCAAGCACGCTAGCATCCGTACGACCAGAAAACCAGGGAGACAATGTTTGACCTCTGAGAAATGGACTAAAAACCTAGTTTAAGAGTTTCCAAAGGTGCAGAATAACACTATGAAGTGTGAAACATAAAGATGAATGTGATAAAGGAAGTATATTACAACAATGGTGATGAAGATGATCTCACTCAATAACCTTTTCACTAGCTTGCTCCAAGATCTCTCCACCTACACACAGAAAAGAGGGAAAATGTTGGGGGGTTGTTTAGGGGTCTACCTCAGTAAGACCCCAATTTTGGTGTTTCCACCTCCACAGAAAGCCAAGTTTGCAACGATATATAAGTAATGTGATAAAGAAATGAATACAAGTAAAGTACACAAAACACTACAAAACATTAATGTGCTTACTCAACCAAGTAAAAGAGAAGATGTGTGAGGAGCTTACTACCTCTATCCAAAGTGCTCAAGGCTAGTGGAGGAGAAAGATAAGAGGAACTCAAGCCTCTATTGCAATGGAGTCATCCTACGCTTTCTCTATTGAAGTGATGGAGTGATGGATTGCTTCTATGGAGTGCAAAATGTTGTAATTCTTGAGAGTGAGTGAATGAAATTGTGTAGAGATCTCTAGAGATCGACCAACCCTCAAATGAAGGAATGGGAGGTGAATATGAAGAATATGGATGAAGAAATGACCATATTCAAGTTGGCCAATCGAAGGGAGGCATTAAAATTCGGCTTCTAATAGGAACTGTAACGTCTCTGCAAACTCCAGCCGCAGGAATCTACTAGGGACATAAGTGCACCGTGTGGATGTCTACATGCCGCATGGGCATCCCCAATAGAAATGCCTCCATCAACACTCAAAACATGCGCCAAGTGGGATAGGAAAAATGGGCTTATGTGGAATTAAGCCTCCAAGTTTTGTTTTCTAAATTGGAGATGTGTAAAATGGGAATTTGTGTAAGGGATGCAAATTCGCTCATATAAATTTTTCCCCCACTTTAGCGAGCATGAGTACTGATGAGTGCTTTGATAAAGTAGATCGAAGGAGTAGTAGGGTTAGGAAAATATATGTGAACCGTCAAGGAAGCAAAGCATGGTTTGGAAAACCTGAAAGTGCGGGACAAGCAAAGGACTTTATAGCTTCATAAAACTATAAATTTGAAGAGTGAAAGCACCTCACAGGCTCATGGACCTGCAAGGGAGGTATCCTTCAAGAACTATCACATGAAGGAAAATAGGAAGGTTCCTCACAAACCTACAGACCTACAAGGAAGGTATCCCCCAAGAACTCTCACATGAGGGAGACCGAGCAAAGGGGACTCTACAGAGTCAGGAACGACAAATGTTTACCCACAAATAGAACATGTTAGGAAGTGGCCACACAAACCAGTGAATGGATATTCATGTAGACCGTCGCCAAGTTGGAATACTTTCAAAGGGGTCCCTCGAGAACTCTTCAAAAGGAAGAGGGTTCCACTCAAGGGATGCATTGTTTGAAAAGAAAAGTCTAGTCAGGCTGCCCCCAAGCTAGACGCAAGGATGTGAAGTAGGTCTAGTCGAGTTGCCCCCGTACTAGACAAAAAAAAGATAAGAAACAGGTATAGTCCGGATACCCCCAAGCTAGATGCTAAGATGTGAAACTAGTCTAGTTGGGTGGCCCCCAAACTAGATGCCATAGAACTCATTAGAGATAGAATCTTTCGAAGGGATTCCTCGAGAACCCAACATGAAAAGAAAGGGTTTGCTCAAAGGATGCACTGTTCAAAATCCAATTCCTTCTTTCTTAAATCAATTCATCATTAAGGAATTCAAAGGGAAGGATATGCCCCCATGCAAGGGGAAGATCAAATTTGTTCTCACTTCGGAGAGAGGTTCCCAAGTCCTTTCTTTATGAACCCGTGATGAAGGAAACATGTTTTGTTAGGGTTTCAAGTCGAGAATGTAATTCTACCAAAGAAGTGTGTGGAGGGCCTTTGAGAAAAGATTCATTGGAAATGAATGCATTTTATAAAGACCAAGTGATGTAGAAGCGGCATTGTCACACATGAGAGGGACAACTCAAGCAAAGAAGAGAGAAAGATGCAGAGAAAGCAAAAGAAGAGAGAACATGAACAAAGGGCATAGGGGGATCTGGTTTTACGGGGTCAGATATGCCTTTATTTATATATAGTAGGTAACCATGATGTGAGGAAAAAGATCATCAATCCCCAACCAGATCAAAAAGAGTGCAAGAAAGACAAAGTAAAAAAAAATTGGGTCAACATGGAAGCAAGCGTAAATGCCCCCAATGCTTTGCATTGTCCCCAATTTGTCGAAAGTCAATCACAAACATGGAAGAATGATGATACACATAGAAGAAGGTTTAAAACACAAACGCCACACCTATATCCAAGCACCAACAGGGGTGATGAGGGTCATCTAGGAACATATAGCATGAGCATGGGGGAAGCACATCACAACACACACACATCTAATCTAAAGATCAAGAAGAGGGTCTCCCCCTAACATTGGTCAACCAAGAGGTCATCATCTTCCCACTCTAGATCATCATAGGGGGAAGGGTGACGATCCTACAATGTTGTAATGTTAAGGGGAGGAGCTTCCCCGCAACAAGGGCTAAGGAAGAAGGACCTATGAGGTCTCTGTCACTCAACATTTGTGGGTCTAAGGTCAATGACTTTGCAAATATCGCTGACAAGGTCAGAACTTCATCCACCAAGTTAAACATGCACTTAATAAGAGTGCCATGTTTTATCTAGATAGACAAAAGGGTTTGCACCCGAGGTTCACCACTCATCCCACCGAGTGATTCAGGAGCAATGATGAACTCAAGAGAGGTTGGGACTAGCTCCATTACCAAGATGGAGCAAGTCAGCGTAGGACTGCCTTTCAGAGAAGGTGAGCTCCTCTTACATTTTTCATTGTCGAAAGGACCACTCTCTACCTTTTTATTTGTCAGAGGAGGTGAACTCCCCACAAACAAAGCAAGAAAGGCAGAGGGAGATGAGGAAAGAATCATAGCAGATACAACTGAATTGTTAATCATATCTACAGAATTTGGGAAAGGTGAGACATCCAGAATGGATATTAGCAGAGGTGGGTGGCTCCACCGAAGCATATATGAACACATGCACCTTTCCAGGTGCATGTGCGCTTGTAGCGGAAGCTAGAAGTGATACAAAGTTAGTTTGGAAAAAAGGGAAGAGGGAGGAGGACACGGCAAGAAGTCCTGATATAGGAGCGGTCATCTCCTCTTCTTTCTTTTGTAAGGTAGCTTACTCAGCCACAAGAGCCTTCCACCAGTGCTTGCGCTCACACGCAAGGTAGTTTCTATGACTCTTCGAACTAGAAGTCGAAGGTTGCAAAGGAACAAAGGGTTCCTATTTAGCCATGGGGGTGTCCTCCATAGCTATTTCCAGTAGAGGGATAGACTCTTGGATGGGATAAGAAGGTTCAAAAAAAATAGGGGGAGTTGATTCTAGTGCCTTGGAAATGGGCCTCTTCCCATTTGCAGGAATGGTAAGAGGTCATAGGGAAAATTCTCTTTGCGAGCCTTTATTTCTACCATATAAGTAGTACCAAGGTCCAGGAGGCCCATTACGGAGATATGATATCCTGATCTTGGGTCTACGCCAAGCAAGCACCATCAGGCTTAGTGGGTAAAAACCAGGCTTATTCATCCAATACTCTTCCCAAGAAGGAAGAGTGGACAAGACATCCTGAGAAGGAGCAAGCTTCTCCTTTCCCTTCGGGAAGGGGAGGAAGTTGGATTCTCTACTATGGGAAGGGTCATTTTTGGTTGTCCCTTATTTATAATCTTGTACTTCACATAGTTCTTATAATGTAGGTTTGTTCTCAGAGGAAGCGGACCGACTGAAGTGATCCAACGAATATCCCCCATGGGACACCATAAGCTAGTATCCAGTATCATGCACCATGTGCATGACACCTTCATGGGAAAACTTAAGACACTTGTAAATTACAGAGGCAATCCCATTCATGCAAGCCAGCCAAGGTATACCTAGCTTCGCCCTGAATAGGTCTGACTCAGGAATAACATCAAAAATTGTGTCTACATTCCTAGGTCCAACCAGGATGGACAACGTTATCAATCCACAGGGTTTAAGAGCAAGTCCATCATGCGTGCAGATGATAGAAATTTTTTTTTTTGTATTCCACCCTTTGCAGGGAGTTCAAGAATAGATTCTCCTTCATGATGACATTTACTCTACTCATGGGGTCGACTAAGACTCGTGTCACAATTTTTCCATTCAGGCGAGCGGGAATGTAGAGCAGAGAAGGTTTATCATTTTTTGGTACGTCTTGCAGAGTGAATTTTATATCCGGAAAACCAACTGCAAGATGAGGAGAGGGAGTAACGGCAACCATGTTAATGTAGGCTTTAGGCTAGGAAACAAAATTACAGGGATCGATAATCATGTCAGCAGAATGCGACGAAATGGGTCTGTGTATATCTACAATTCACTATTAGCTTTTGCCACTTATCTGCTTGTATTTTTCTTACTTCCATCGAGATGAATAGTACCATCCTCAATGCGATCCTATATCTCATGACGAAGGTGCATGCAACGTTCGGTATCATGTTCGTTAACTCGATGGTATTGACAATAGGCATTTGCTTCATCCCAGTTAGGATATGGTTCCCTAATTGGTTTTGGAGTTGGCAAGTTAACAAGCTTATCTTTCAACAACTTCTGTAAGATGGAAGAATAAGATTTTGTTAACTTCATGAACTTTTGGTCACGTCTGAGGCCGTTGTTATCCACAGTTGCTACTACATTCGCAACAACCTTTTCTTTTCTGGAGATTCATATAATGGACTTTCCCTCCGGATGGGAGCATGAGGAAGATGCCTTTAATTGAACTATCATATGTTGGTACTCTCACAGGATTACACACAAATGCGCGAAATAAGGGTATTTCATAAGGGTGAACTTCTCTTACCAAGGCCTTTGTAAGTTCCCTATGAACACCTTCTACACATCGGATTCGGGTAATGGGTATGCAGTTTGTGAAAAAGAGTGCCTGATAGCGTGCTTAAAAATAAATAATCTTCTCATTATCCCCTTGTTTATATCGAACAAGGTTAGAGAAGGTCATCTTAGGCACGATGTTGGCTTGGAAGTGTCACAAGAACTAGTTCACAAGCTTATCGAACGTAAAGATGGAATTGTCAGTTAAAGAATAGTACCATTTGAGTTATGTATCCTTGAGGGATAGAGGGAACAATTTTTCCTTCAACACATCATGATGGAAGAAGTTTGTACGTAAGGCATTGAAAGCAGACACATGTGTTTGTGAGTCCCCTTTACTGCAGTATTTCTCAAATTTAGGAATCTCCATCCCTTGCAAGAAAGGAGTGTTTAGAATTACTACCAACAATGGGCTATGTCGAAGGAAGGGTTGGAAGATAGGCTAGGCAGAAGCTTGGGAAAGGTTTTCCAGCTGGTTCTGCATCTTCCACATATTCTAAAGAAGGGTATTTAGAATCGGGTCATTAGAGGACATAAGACCAGTGGAACCACTATAGGAGCCACCGCCAGGACCACTGCCATGACTGCCACTAGAGCCACCACCGATGCCACTGCCACCGATGTGACCTCCACCAGAACCACTCCCACTAGTACCACCTTCACTACCAAATTTACCACCACCAAAGCCTCTACCAATCATCCCACCAAATCCCCCACCACCGGGGATAGAAAGAGGGGGGATATGGAAACCCAGAGGGATTTCTTTTTACTTTGACAGTTTTAGAACTTTTGGAAGTAGCAGGGATGCTAATGGAAGGGACTGTGTCGGCCATGTACATAGATGTGGGAGGCATCGACACTCATAACTGCCTCTCATGTTCTTCGAAGGGGTCACCTCGTATCATGCTACCATGGTTCGAAGGGGCACATGCTTCAACAAGACCAGTGAGACCAGAAGTTCTATGCTTGTTTGATCTTTTCCTACCATATTTTTTATTTCGCTAATAACTTTAGCAGCCCTAGCCAGCTTCGGGTTTTTCTCCAGGTGATTTTCTAAAGCACCCCACCCTTTGCTCAAACTAGCAACATATTCAGAGGGAATGTGGATAGCTTCAGACTCATCTATAGATGATGAGGTAGGTGATGCAGGAAGGGTAGGGACACGATCAGTTTCATCAAAGAATCTAGACTCACCCTGTGACACCTGCTCTTGCATAGAAAGACCTACCACAAAACCAGAGAAGAGACCAGTAGTGAAACTAGAAGAGACCTTCATCTTCTCCATCGGAAGGTGTCGCAAAATTATTTTGACAATATACCCAGAGGTTGTGGACTGGGTTGTGATGCCCATAAATTTTCACAACACGTAGGAGTACAATCGGCTCAAAGGGTATAAGAGGAAAAGTTTAGAACACCGACGAATGAAAAGACGTTGGTTCATGTCGGGTTCACCAAAAATGTAAGAGAGGGGGACCAACCACTACAAGGACCCAGGTCATGAAAGGTCAAGAACAGTATGGCTGCCCTAACTTACCTTAGTTAAAGAGAATGTTAGGATAGGTGAGATGAGAATGATGAGGACTATGAGGCCCTTCGATCACTCTGCAAACCCATGACTTGAGAGGAGACTAGGTGAGTCAAGTTTTAGGGTCAACTCTGTATCTCGGATAGCTCTCTGTCAGAGGATAGAAGCATTGTTCTAAGATGACAACGTCGTGCCCTAGCATCCGTATAGCCAGAAAATTAGGGAGACAAGGTCTGACCTCTGAGAAACGGACTGATAGCCTAGTTTAAGAGTTTCTAAAGGTGCAGAATAGCACTATGAAGTTTGAAACATAAAGACAAGTGTGATAAAGGAAGTATATTACCACAAGGGTGATGAAGATGGTCTCACTCAATAACCTTTTTTCCAACTGGCTCCAAGATCTCTCCACCTACACACAAAAAAGAGGGAAAATATTGGGGGGTTAACTCAGTCAGACCCCCGTTTTGGTGTTTCCACCTCCATGGATAGCCAAGTTTGCAATGATTTATAAATAATGTGATAAAGAAAGGAATACAAGCAAAGTACACAAAACACTACAAAACAATAATAGAGAAGATGTGTGAGGAGATTACCACCTCCATCCAAAGTGCTCAAGGCTAGTGGAGGAGAAAAATGAGAAGAACTCAAGCCTCTGTTGCAATGGAGTCATCCTACGCTTGCTTTATTGAAGTGATGGAGTGATGGATTGCTGCTATGGAGTGAAAAATGTTGTTGTAATCCTTGAGAGTGAGTGAATGAAATTGGGTAGAGATATCTAGAGATCAACCAACCATCAAATGAAGGAATGGGAGATGAATATGAAGAAGATGGATGAATAAATGGCCATATTCGGGTTGGCCAGCTGAAGGGAGGTGTTACAATTTGACTTCCAATAGGAACTGTAATGTCTCTACAAACTCCAACCGCGGGAATCTGTCAAGGACATAAGCAAGTCGTGTGGATGTGTGTGCACCGTGTAGGTGTCCCTGACATAAATGCCTCCATCGACACTCAAAATAGGTGCCAAGTAGAATGGGAACAGTGGGCTTATGTGGAATTAAGCCTCCGCATTTGGTTTTCTAAAGTGGAGATGTGTAAAAGGGGAATTTGCATAAGGGGTGCAAATTCACTCCTATACAGTTTTCAAATCAGAGAATGATTTATCACAATCCACTATCCATTGGAACTCAACATCTTTAGTCAAAAGAGTGTAAAGTGGTGTTTCCATCTTACTAAAATCTTTTATGAAATGCCTATAGTAACCTGCATGTCCTAGGAAACTTCTAACATATTTTTGCTTGACAGGAATAGTAAGATTGGTAATTACCTCAATTTTGGCTGGGTCCACTTGAGTTCCATTTTAAGAGATATAATGGCCAAGGACCACTCCTTCTTGCATAATCATAAAACATTTCTCATTGTTCAAGGAGAGATTATGGTCCTCACATCTTTGCAAAACCTTTTTGAGGTTTTATAGTGCTTCTAAAAAATTAGCACCATAAGTAGTGAAATCATCCATATGGATTTCCATACAATCATCTAAAATATCTAAGAATATACTAATAACTGCTCTTTGGAAGGTTATAGGTCCATTGTATAGACCAAATGGCAGTACTAAATAGGCATAAGTTCCCCAAGGACAAGTGAAATTTGTCTTGTCCTAATCCTCAGGTGCAATTTGGATTTGATTATAGCCACTGAACCCATCTAAGAAGGAAAAATACTTCTTGCCTACAAGTGTGGTCTATGAAAGGAAGGGAAAAGTGATCCTTTTTGGTGGAAAAATTTAGTTCTTTATAGTCAATAAAAACTCTCCATTTACCTCCCTTTTTAGGCATAATCACCAAAGGAGACATCCATTGGCTATTTGAGATAGGGTAGATAAATCTTGCATCCAACAATTTTTGCAATTATCCTTTCATAATCTCCCTTAATGTAGGGTTGATTCTCCTTTGTGGTTTCCTCACTAGTGTGCAATCATCTCTATTGTAGATCCTATGAGTAAAAATTTTGGGATCCAATCCTTTCATGTCATGGTAATCCCATGCAAATGTTTGTTGATGCAACTCTAATAGGTTTTTCAAAGATAATAACATATGCTCCTAAGTAAGCTTGTTATTTATATTCAAGTGTTTCCCCTTTGAAACTGGTACTTGTGTGGTCAACTCAATCATGGTTGTTTCACTAATTCTTCATGCTTTTACTTCATGTGGTAAAAATTTATGAATTATATTTGTTGTTGCAGGATATTCAGGTGTAGAAGAAGCCAGCGGAAGTTTTTGCAATGGACATGCAAAACTAGATTCCTGAGTTGGTGCTTCTTCATGCACTTCACAATGGTTCTAAATTATATGGGATAATATATCATCTTCTCCCTAAAGTTGTAGGAATGGACTTATGCTTATCATCATGAGTTGTGTCACTAAATTGGCTTCCTCTGCTTCTTCTCCAACTTGTGGCTAGATGGGGTTGTCCATATCATGGGATGGTTGAGCAGGAGGATAAAGGACAAGATTTTTAGTTCTTCTCCCATCAAAAATAGTCATGTCCCCTGATCGACATCCAATGTAAGCATATGTTGTAGCTAACCAAAACCTTCCTAGAATAATAGGATACCCTCCTAATGTAGCCTTAGGATAAAGGATCATAAAATTGGTTGGATATTCCCAAGAGTCTAGACTAACAACAAGGTCTTCCACTATACCATGGGGTTTGACTGTGGAACTATCAGCAAGCTACAAGACAGTAGAAGTAGGTCTTAGATTTGTAACATTCGATTGTTGTGGGATATCTTTATTCATCTCATTGATAGCATCTCCCAAGTCTATGAGAGAATTTTTTACTTGAATTCTATTTATAATGACTCCAACTACAGGACTACCTAGGTCAATATACATAGGAATAGTCACTTTCCCAAGCATGATATCTGTCAAGTGTCCCATCACATGAACAATGGTGGAGTCCTTTTTCCTCCCAGGCTTTTTGAGACATGCTTCCTTAATTGCCTTACTATATATTGGAACATATTTGATGGCCTAGAACAAAGGTATCTTGACACATATGTGTTTTAGCTGATCCAAACTATCAAAGGTTGCTTCCTCCTTTTGCTTAGAAACTTCTAATATTTGAGGAAATGGTCGATCAGGATCAGTCTATCGAACTAGTTAAGGATTCTTGAGCACACTTGTCTGAGCAGGAATATTAGGTAAATTTTGGGGCTCCTCCTCTTCCACATAAAGCGCTTTGATAATAGGAGGGGAAGGTGATGAAAAAGTGGTTTTGAAATGCAAATAAATATTACTCAAACTCATAGCATATGCAAGATATTGATTTGGATCTATGGAGTAGACTGGTTGTTGTTGTGGTTTATTATTTGGGTTGGGTGTGGGTTGAGTTGGTAACTAAGTAGGTCTAGGTGTGATAACATTTGAGTTAGGAGGAGGCATTATGGTAGGTTGTTGAGGCTATGGAAGCTGCTATATGTAACTAGTTGTTTGGTTTCGTCATTGCTCCCTCCCCTCCATTGGGATTTTTTTTGCCAATTTCCTTGAGGTTGTTTCCAATTCCCCTAGGGTTGCTACCACTGAAGTAGAGTGTTTTGATAATTAGTCCAAGTATTTGGAAGGTTGTTCCAAGGAAAAGGTGAATAACCTCCAAATTTTGATGGATATTGGGGTTGCCATTAATTACCAGATGCATACGAATTCATATAAGGTCCACTAAAAGATAATGGATATGGCGGCATACCTTGTCTTGGAGCCCATGGCCTTCTTTGTGAAACATAGAAACTTGATATTCATCACCCTCAATTGGCTTGAATTCAGGTGGAATGTGCTTGTTGTCAATGTTGGCTACCATTTTACATTTGCAGTCCTTCTTTTGCCTACAATGAGGATAATATTCTACCAACATTGCCTCTACCTCCACATGTTTCTTCTTTGCTTGAAGTGTATCTAGCTGAGTTATCATATTATTTTTGATGTCTTACTTGAAGTCTGATAGAAAATGAGTGATTTCCATCCTTGAAACTCCATTAATGGAAGATTTACCCATAGAAGATTGGTAGACTCTCCCTTTCTTTATAGCTGCTCTGGAGTAATTCTGACATATCTTCTTAATATCATCCCAGGGGACTTGGGTGATATCTCCTCCTCCTATTAAGTCTAGAGAATCAACACAACTCTCACTGATCCCTCTAAGGAAGAGCAACTATTGAGACTCTTCATTCAGTGCATGATGTGGATTATTTTGTAGACTAAACATGAACCTTGACACATAGTCCTCTAAACTTTCATCTTCCTTCTAATGCATCTTGAAGATATCATCTCCTCTCATATCACTACCTATACAATATTATTTATACTTCTCAAGAAACTTTTCCTTCATAGAATCCCAACTATTCACAATATTCCTACCTAAGATCATAAACCATCTTAATGCAACTTCCTTCAAAGTAGTAGGAAACAACTTAAGCCTATGAGCATTAGTAGTGTAATCATAGCTTCTACAGAGGATATCAAATTCAAACAAGAAAGTGTTTGGGTCCTCTGTTACAAGCCCATAGAATTTAGGAAGAACTAAATTAGTAATGTTCTCAAGTTTATCAACATCATTTTGTTGAGGGATAGGGAAATGAAAGGTTGGTTGGTTAGGTCTAATTGGGATAGCCATATTTTTTTGATGGATTATCAAAGCAAATGGATTCTCAATCAGGTTTTAGGTAGCCTGCTCTTCAGAGGAAGTTTCAAAACTGATCAAATTGGGAAACGCATTAGCAAAAGGGTTTACTTCTTCTTCTTCTTCTTGCAAATTTTGAAACTCAACTAGCTAGTTATCAAGATTAGAATCAGTAGGAAGGAATCTCCCTAGAGCATCTCTTCTCCTGCCCCTATGCATGCGGTATCAACTCAGTATCAACCAACTCACACAAAGAATTGGTGAAATAATAATGAATCATTACTTATTCTAATGAAGGGTATGTTGAAAATAAACATTAGAGATACCAAAAATAGGAAAGAAACTAGAAATGAATCCTAAGAACTTCCTAGTTTGACACCATGCCCGACAATGATGCTAAAAATGTTAGCCTCCTCTAATGTTTCAATAACTAAGCCCTTAAATCTATAACTTAGAGATTAAATAACTGCACCAAGTATCTATCTTGCTCATCATGAAGGTTTATTTCATTATCAACCCAGGGACATGAACTTGAAATGGGTTGGCACTATATGTGCACTAGGATTCCATTATAGCCATCCTTATTCTATAACTTAAAAAGGAAATAATACTAAAAGTGAATGCTTGAAATGAAGCAGCATAATTATTGAGCATAACCAACATCTAAACTAAATTTTAAATGAATTACAAAAACCAAAATCTTAGTAAACAAACAGGAAGTTACTCTATCTATCGTGGCTGCAAGAATAGACACAAAACGAAGTTCCAGTGGCTACAAGAACAGAAAAATGCTAAGATTGTAAATAATTGTTGAACATAAAAGTAACTAATGAACTGAATGGATGGAATTCTCACCAAGTGGGGCCCCTTGACTGAGTTTTCCCAATACTAACTCATATGTTATAAACTAGAATATAATTCTATTCATTGAAAACATGATTACAACATAGCAGCAACATAACTATATTTTTTGAAAATTGGAAATGCAAGTACAATTCTCAGAACATTCCACCTCTTGAAGAGGAGCATCTGACCATTATATATAGAAGAAAATATTCTAACTAACTTAACTAACAAGGAAGTCAACTCCAATAGATTAGGAGGATGCCACTTATTGAAAGCATGACAAAGAGGAAGGAGGTTATGCATGCACAAGATTTGGTCAAACCAAACTTGCTTCAATGAAAATCTAGCATAATACCTCCTAAATCTACTCAACTAATAGACATGGCCATTAAGGTTAACTTCCACATGAGCTAGAAGTTTCCAACCGCTTGAATTCTTCAATGTCCATCTCTACTTGACTTTTTTAGTAACCGAGCAGCTAGCATGAACTCTTTCCACATTGCAAGCTCCATTAATGTTTGCCTCTTATCTAGTCATGCATTATAACATTTGTGCACAATACAAATTTATATCCATAATTACCTTATGATAACATTCTTTCAATCACATGCAAAATTAATATAGAGATATCACATAGCAAGCTAATATCATTAAAAGTTATAGGAATAAGTTTATGTTCAGAGTTCACAAGTTCAGGGAAATAACATAGAAATAATTGATACTAGGTGCTAAAACCCCATAGTAACACTAACAAACCTATGATAAATCCTAACAAAAACAAGTCATTTTTTGGACTCATCACTAATCTCAAGGTAACAATTTCTTGTTCAAGCTTTGAGCATTCTTAAGATTTTTCTTTCAGTTTAGATTTCCCTAGATCTTCGATTGCTTGAGCTCTTTGATTCTATCTTTATCTTTCTTTTTTTTCTTTCAATATCTTAATGCATTCATCTGGATCACTAAGATCCTTTTTTAGATATTTTTTCTTAGATTATTCCTTATCCAAATCGTTCAGTGTAGATTTGAGTTCTCCTTCCATATCAACAGTGCAATCTTCTTCAATAAATCCTACCATAGGAATTTCTCCTGGAGGGGTAGGATATCTCCTAGTAGCCATGTTTTCAACTCTGAGATTTACCTTTGTGATCAAACCAATTGAAGGAACCAAGCTCTAATACAAGTTGTTGAACACTCGAAATACTAAGAAGGGGGCGTGAATTAGTATCCTCTAAAATTGCTTAAGCATTTAAATATTCATTTCAATCATCATATTAAATTTACAATAAGGAGAGAAACCATCAAAGCATACAACACATGAACGCCAGATTTTTACATGGAAAATCCAAAAAGGGAAAAACCACGATGAGGATTAGCTCACAATATATTATAACCAGTCATAACATATTACATAATGAATCACTTCCTTTTGGACTCACTGTCGAGAGGAATCACTATCCAGAGAATAAGAGAAATAGAGAAGAGGGGTGGCTCACTACCAAGAGTTGAACTACTAATAGTGCATCTACAATATGCAAGAGATACAGTTCCACTAGAGCTCAAAATATTGAATCAACACACTTCATACTACACAACTTATACACTCTGCTCTGCTTTACATTTGTATCACATTCACATGCTCTGCTTAGGAATTCACATCACATTTTCTATAGTACATATCACATCTCTACAACACTGAAAATGATCTTACATATATATGCATTACACCTACAACATCAATTAGGTTGGCCTAATTAGATGTACTATACATAATAATAACTTATCAGATCAAGATCAAATTATACACACTCTTCAGACAACACTAAACTTGTAACACATCTAAATAGGTCACCATGGACCTATAAAATCTCTCACATAAATGATCAACACTTACTTTAACTCTGCACAACCTCAAACATATTAGGTCAGTACCGTTGGTAAGACAGCACCAAAATACACCAATTGGTTATCCACAAACTGAAACATAGACCTCCAAAACACACACCATTTGTAATACATGCCCTTCTGAAAACTATAACACTCTCATAAATCCACATAACAAAATATTATTCTATGGTGGAATGCAGACCATTCCAAATAGGTACTTTGTACAAGTAGCATTGTCACTAGAAAACCCAATATTCTGTCAATCATAACTTTTGCATCAAAGGACATAAAGAGATGAAAATTTGGATTTAAGGTCCTCCAAAATGTACCAAAATTTCCTTAGAACCGCAAAAAAATTACCTCAACATGAACCAATGTGGACCAAAAAATTGATGCTCTGTACACTAAAAAATGATATTATGAACTTAGTTAAATATTCAACATATCTATTTTATACCAGAGTTAAAATTTTGCATATCTATGTTGGATTACCATCTCCATGCTCACTCATGCTTCACCAACCAACTATAGCTCAATGTATACATCAAACCACAATGTCGAGATCAATGACAACATTATATAACCTCATGCTCATGCTGCCAATAGCCATACCAATGACAATCTCCTAAAACTTCCAATAAATCAACATATATTAAAAATTAACTAATTGTATTTATAGATTAACAACACATCACATAACTAAAAGGAAAAAAGAGAACACATGCATCACATAGATAAACTAGGATTTTATGTGGAAAACCCAATGAGGTAAAAACCATGGTGAGGATTAACTCACAATGTATGTAGCTCACTACTAACAACAATTACAATGTTTGAGGCTCACTGCCTATGGACTTGAAAACTAAGGTATATTGCCTTAGAGAAATATATAATGGACATGATGAGACTCACAGTCTGAAAGTAGGATACATGAAATTTAGAGTAAGAAAATATTTATGAACTACTTTGAACACTTTGATGATGTTGATGATGATGTAGTCACTATTTTGCATAATTAACCCTTTACATTGATTTTGAACACTTCATCTTTTTCATTTTCCTCTTCCAATACATATTCACAATCATCATATTCACCAATGAATTTTATCTTCTACATATATCCTCCACAATAGCACAAAATACCAATTAAGTCGACTCCAAGATGATCGTTGGATGAATTGATTGATATTGAATGGGTCAACTCCAAAACACATCCAAAATCAAAGATGTTTAGTTGTGGATCATCATACCCTATGTCAAGGCCCAAATGCATCACAAAACATTCTTCAAGACAAAATTAATTGAACAAGATCAACTGTAGAGAATGGAACAAGTCATGTCCACCTAAGTAGTATCAATATCATCAACACTCTCATTGTTTGACTTCACACAGCCAGGGAGATACCAAAATCATTATGTAGACCAATATGTATGCATTATAGACCATGCAAAATATTCATTCCACCTTTTCCTTAAGTATTTGATCATAAAATATTGGCGTAGGAGAAGAAACCCACTAAAAGCACAAGAACAGAGCATTCCAAACGAACTATAGCTAATAGTCATCCAAAAATTATGCTTGCAGACCACTACATTACTTTATACCGCTAAGTAGTATGATTTTATCATTAAAAAACATATTTAAAAAACCGAAAGATCATCCCTTCACTTCTGAAAGAACGTTAAGCATTCCACTAGGCTTCCATTGTTGTTTTCCTCTTTCAGGCTTTATACCATAAAATTGTTATTGGTAACTTTACTACAAAAAGTGTGATGACATGATTTATTGGATGTGACACCTTTACAACACAATCAACTTTCCTCCAAAACTGCAAGACAAAATACTTCTCTACATAAGAATGTGGATCATCATATCATGACTCTTCCATAGAGTATGCCCTATGAGTGCTTTAGCACAACTTCTGTAACCTATCTTTGTGTTTGGTACATCAACTTGTGATAATATCAATGTAGACATATTATGGACACATCAGAACATGAGTATCATCCTTTGCAACATACTAACCATTATTCTTCCTTGTGCAGCCATGTAGACTTGCTCCAGCTAATATCACAACATGACAACTATCCCCAAAGAGTGTACATACTTCAACATCACATTTGACATCAATGATAGTCCATATTGGGTTGACATCAATGACAACACTTATTTCCAATAGATTTTCTATACAAAAATTTAGGAGGTGTTCTTAATGGTAAACTTTATTCATTACATAAATTTGATTTATTACACAAGAGTGGTTCATATTCAAATTTTGGCATACTTATTGTGTTTTTGATAGCTTGAACAGCTTGTGTAACATCATTGATTATTTCACCATTTATTAATTCAATTGGTGTTTAGTAATTTGTTGAATTTCATATTGAGATGGCAAAGAGGATATATCTTCAACTCTAAGATTCAATTTCTTGATTGCATGACTTTTTTGCATTTTTGTCTTTGTTTCTCTAAATTCTTCTCTTTCATTCTTTGAATTGATGCTTCACGATTGAATTGAATAGAAAACATAATATATCTTCATCAATGGATTTGATTTTATTATTTTCACAAAGTTGTATAATTCATTCTCTTCTCTTCACATTCTTAGCTTCATGCTTATTTTATGTTTGATTCTTTGGTAATTTATTTGGCATGATGTTAAATTCTATATATCACAAAGCCATGCATAATTAGGATGATAAATAAAATATGAATATTAGAATCTAAATAAGACATAGAGATTAGTCCAATAATACTATGATAAATCATGAAACCACAACAAAAAAATTTAATACACAATGAAAATATATAAATCCCATAAATATATTTTACTTGTGTAGATTGGAGTAGCTACTTGGACAATAATGGGGATGACATTCCAAAAAGCTTCTTAGATGATGAGATGAGGTATGGTACTAGTGATATTGGAATAAATATAGGTGGGGGTAAATGTTAGAAGTGGTTTAAATATGTCATGATATTTTCCATTAGGTAGCTTGGGAAATTATTTGACAACACGAGATCATGAAAACATGCATATTATATAATAAAACTCATTGGTGTTTGTGGAATAGAATTTAATGAAGGCTATATCTAACGAATAAAATAAGATATAATATATGTTGTAGGTATTAAACCATTAATGCATAGCTTTTTAATGTTTTGAGATTATTATTTTTTCATTATTTTAAGTATACTTTTCATTTGGAAATGACTAATTGGTACCACTCTATGGTTATTATTGCTATCATAGTAGTCTTTGAAACTATTTATACTAAGGGTATCTAGGTTGTCATGAACTTCACTATCATAGTTAAATAATAAGAGTGTGGAACATATTATGGAATGGATGCAATATTGTTGATAGGGTTATGATTTTAAAGGTTGTGGTTGATATAATATATGAAATTACTAGCTAGTTTGAAAAATGAAACATAGGGAATAGAAGGGAATAATGAAACATAGGATGGACTAGTAGAGACTAGTGGGATGAGTTAGGAGATGATCATAGAACATAAGGTGAAATATTAAAGGTTAATGGGATGGGATTAGGATAGAATAATGTAATATAGGGTTAATTAGGGGAAGATAATGGGCCAAGACCAAGAGGGGATAACAAAACATAGGGTGAAATAAAAAAGGGTAATGGGAAGGGAATATTAGGCGATAATGGAACATAGGGTGGACTAGTAGAGATTAATAGGATGGGATAGGATGGGATAATGAAACATACGGTGAACTAATAGAGGTTAATGAGATGGATTAGGAGGGAATAATGGAACATGGGTGAATTAGGAGAAGATAATGGGACAAGACCAAGAGGGGATAAGATAACATAGGATGAAATAAGAGAGGATTATGGGATAGAATTAGAAGGGGATAAGGGAACACATGATGGACTATTAGAGATAAATATAATAGGCTATTATGGGATAATAGAGAATACAATGAATTATTACATTTTAATGGATGGTATTAGTGGGGAATAATGAATATTGGGTGAATTAGGGGGTGTCTATGGTTTGACTACAGGACATGAATTAGGCACTTGAGGTTTGTCGTAGTAATGGAGAAGAGATTTGGTCAATTATGAGTGGAAGGAAAGGTTTGTTTTAAGGTTAAGTGTATTGGATTAAATATGGAGGGAGGTGGTATAATATAGAAAGGATAATGAAACAATACCAAGAGGGGGTAATGAAACATAGGGTGAAATAAGAGAGGGTACAATGGGATGGGAATAAAAGGGGATAGTGGAACATAGGATGAACTATTAGAGATCTATGGGATGGGATAGGAGGGGATCATAGAACATAGGATGAACTCTTAGAGGTCAATGGGACATGATTAGGAGGGAATAATGGAACATAGGATGAATTTAGAAAAATAATGGGATAAGACTGAGAGGGGATAATGTAACATAGGGTAAAATAAGAGAGGTTAATGGGATGTGAATAGAAGGGGATAATGGAACATAGGATGGACTAGTAGAGATTAATGGGATGGGCTAGGATTAGATAATATAATATAGGGTGAACTATAGAGGTTGATGGTATGTGAATAGGAGGGAATAATATGACATAGGGTGAATTAGGAGAAAGTAATAGGAAAAGAACAAGAGGGGATAATATAAGATGAAATACGAGAGGATAATAGGATGAGAATAATAGGGGATAATGAAACATTTGATGAACTATTAGAGATTAATGGAATGTCCTATGATGGGATAATGGAACATAAGGTAAAATATCAAAGTTTAATGGGTGGTATTAGAAGGGAATAATGGAACATAGGGTGATTAGGGGGTGTCTATGGTTTGACTATAGGACATGAAGTAGGTATTTGAGATGTGTAATAGTAATGAAGAAGAGAGTTGGTAAATAATAAGTGGAAGGAAAGGTTTTTTGTAAGGGTATGTATATAGGATGAAATTTGGATGGAGGTGGTATTATATAGAAGGAATAATGGGACAAGACCAAGAGGTGAAATAAGAGGGTACAATGGGATGGGAATAGAAGGGAATAATGGAACATAGGATAGACTAGTAGAGATTAATAATATGGGCCAAGAGGGGATCATAGAACATAGGATGAACTATTAGAGGTTAATGGGATATGATTAGGATGGAATAATGATACTTGGGGTAAATTAGGAGAAGATAATGAAACAACACCAAAGGGGATAATGGAACATAGGATGTACTAGTAGAGATTAATGGGATGGGCTAGGATTAGATAATAGAATACAAGGTGAACTATTAGAGGTTGATGGTATGTGAACAAGAGGTAACAATGTGACATAGGGTTAATTAGTAGAAAGTAATCTAGGACAATACTATGAGGGGATAATATAAGATAGGGTGAAATAAGAGAGGATAATGGGATGAGAATAGAAGGGGACAATGAAGCATATGATGAACTATTAGAGATTAATGGAATGTCCTAGGATGTGATAATGGAGCATAAGGTAAACTATTAGAGTTTAATGGATGGTATTCGAAGGGAATAATGGAGCATAGGGTGATTAGGGGTGTTTAGGGTTTGACTATAGGACATGAAGTAGGAATTTGAGGTGTGTAATAGTTATGAAGAAGAGAGTTGGTCAATAATGAGTGTAAGGAAATTTTTATTGTAGGGATATGTATATAGGAATAAATTTGGAGGGAGGTGGTATAATATAGAAGGAATAATGGGATAAGATCAAGAGGTGATAATGAAACATAGAGTAAAATAAAAGAGGGTACAATGGGATGGGAATAGAACATAAGATGGACTAGTAGAGATTAATTAGATGGGCCAAGAGGGGATCATAGAACATAGGATGAACTATTAGAGGTTAATGGGATATGATTAGGAGGGAATAATGGGACATTGGGTAAATTAGGAGAATATAATGGGACAATACCAAAAGGGGATAATGGAACATAGGGTGAATTAAGAGAGGGTAATGGGATGTGAATATAAGGGGATAATGGAACCTAGGATAGATTATTAGAGATTGATAGGATGGGATAATAGGATGGGGTTAGGAGATAATAATGGAACATAGGGTAATTAGGAGGTGTCTAGGGTTTGAATATAAGACATGAAGTGGGAACTTGAGGTGTATAATATTAATGGAGAAGATGGTTGGTTAATAATGAGTATAAGGAAATGTTTCTTGTGAGGGTATGTGAATATGATAAAATATAGAGGTAGGTGGTATAATATACAAGGGATAATGAGACAAGAGAAAGATGGGATATTGGATCCTAGGGTGAAATAAGAGAGGGTATATTAGGATGGTAATAGAAGGGGATAATGAAATATATGATGGACTAGTAGAGATTAGTAGTATGAGCCATGAAGAGATTAAAAAACACAAGGTGGACTATTAGAGATTAATGAAATGGGATTAGGAGAGAATAATGAAACATATGGTGAATTAGGAGAAGATAATGGGGCAAGACCAAGAGGGGATAATGGAACATAAGAAGAAATAAGAGAGGGTAATGGTATGGTAATATAAGGGGATAATGGAATATAGGAAGGGATAGTAAATATTAATGGGATGAAAAAATATAGGATAACATAACATAGGGTGAATTAATAGAGGTTAAGGGATGGTACTAGGAGGGAATAATGGAATATAGGGTGAATTAGGAGGTGTCTAGTGTTTTACTATAGGAAATGAAACAATAACTTGAGGTTTGTAGTAGTAATGGAGAAGAGAGTTGGTCAATAATGAGCGGAAGGTTTCTTGTAAGGGTATGTGTAGAGGATGAAATATGGAGGGAGGTGGTATAATATAGAATGAGGTGTGAAAGGTTGGGCTATGTGATATGAAATGTTTGAAATGTATGTAATCATAGGAATGGAAGAATAAGGTGGACATTGAATGATAAGTACATTTAGGATCCCACAAAACTAATTAAAGATGTAATCCTCTAATGGATATGGAAAAGAAGATATCAAAATATTTCCTTATAACATGTACCTTTCACGTCACATGTACTATACTCTTCATATTTGGTTAAATGTGTGGTGGGGAGGAGGATAAAAGAAATAGATTTTGGGATGGTAGAGGTAAGATTTAAGTTGTTTTAAAGGGATGGGGTAGCCTAAAAACTAATATGAAACAAACCATGTGAAAGATGATTTACAACTATGATCTAACATCATAAAAATTGGAATGTGTCCATAAAAAATAATGTAGAGCAAGTTGATAGATGCAATATCTAGTGGTCATGGATTACTAGAATGGTGAGCACATCAAATATTTATCCACTAGCTCTAAGAAGTAAATAATTAATTATAACCTAAAGTGTGAATGATTTTTGTGAGGCTATAATATGAGATTTGACACCAAAGAGAATATGCATCAGGAATATAATAAGGATTTAAGAAATCATAGATTAAGGTTCTATGAGCATGCTACCAAGAAAATACCTTTCAAGCCTGAACTAGACTTCCTACTAGGGCAATTTTTTAATCATTCACTACCAAATTGAGATGGAAAAGGAATATGAACCTTTAACTCTAGGATTCAATTTCTTATTTGCACAATTTTTTCTTATTCATTATTGACTTCACATTCCTTCAATTTTGGAGTTTCTAATCAATTTTCTTGATATGATGTTGAATTCTATATCAATTTAACACAATTGGTCAAAATTTAAAAAATGATTGATAATTATAAAATTCAAATATAGAACATAAAATAATCATTCCAAATCTTCAAAACATAAAAATAATTATTCAAAATATCAAATTCAATTTAAAAATATGTAATTTTAATCTTCTATATCAATAAAATAAGAAAAGGGTGATATATTTATCAAATAATGATTTAAATTTCTCAAAATTATAAAATTTATGTTTGTATGTTAGATAATGCCTAGTTTGAAGGGTAAAATAAAGAATGTAGGTCCAAATTTCATGGTGTGCACATTCTTTTGATTGTTTTCTATTTTTTTACTTATAAAAAATGCACCCACATTATAACATGCTCCTGCTATATCTTTCCTTAGATATTTATAACTCTTACGGGTTGGATTTTCCTTGGAATCCAACCCAAAAGGTTGGACTAGCATGTCAATGCCTAAAGGCATATTTTTGCAAAATATAAAAAAAAACTTAAATATTGAGTGTCCTCTCGCTTGGGTTTGCACATCATTGGTGTTGATGTAAAAACACCACAATAACATCAATTTATGTCTTACCTTTTTTATATTTAAAATATTTTAAAGTTTTGATCTTCTTTTATTTTTTCAGTACCTTTTTTTGGTCAAAAACATATGTATAGTATTTTTAGCATCATTTTTTTAATTTGTTCATCCAAATTTGAAACAAATTATATTTTTACATTTTAGACTCTATTTTAGATACAAATTTAAAAAATTTGATTAGTTTTCAAAAAAAAGTGGAAACATGCTCAATTTTTTATTTTTCAAGATGTGTCCACTTTATAAATTAATAAAAAATCATATATTGATGAAAAAAATAGTAAAAAAATAGGCATAAACAAGATGATGTTGGCTAATTTTCCACTAAAGTGATTCATTAAATGCTTAGAAAAATTTAACACTTTAGGTAGAGCACATTGGATGTTGTGTTATAGTTTTCTGATAAAAATAAGAGCACTTTGTGTGCTCCCCTATTTAAACCTCTTAATCTCTACCATTTCCAAAGAAAATTAATAGTTTTGAAACTACATTCTAAGAAATAAAAGCCTTGTTCTTGTCAAATCTTCAAAATTTGAGCATCTCTATCTTTGATTTCTCATCTTAGATCAATATTTACTAGTTAAAAAAAGTGGTCACTTTTTGACCCCCTTTTGGTCCACCATTTCCATGTACATACTCCCAATAAGAGGTTCATCCAAGTCCTTGGGATTTGGATATTCTACAATAGAATCACAATTGATATTATTGACTTAGTTAAGCTTTTTAAATTTATCTAAAATGTTGATGTTATTTTCTTAATACTCTCTTTGGATTTCCAACTCCTTATTCAGATTGCTCCTATCATGGGGTAGAAAACGAGCATTTTTACTTCTTTTTTATAGACCAAAGTAATACCTTCCTTATAAAACCCTATCTTTTGGAATATCTAGATCACCATAGATACTTGTATCAGGATATTTATAAGATAGAGCTCACAATGTGAATTAGTAAGGCACCTTATTTTTTCCTAGAAGACCTCAACATTCCTCACTTTCCAAATATGCCATAAGATGTCATTATTAAGGACCGATCAAAATTTATTAAGAAAGTTAGAAACTATTATGAACATAACCAAAAATAATTTTAAGCCAACTAAAACAGTTTCTAGCTTCTCTTTTTGTAACAAGTCTAAAACTATTGAACATATATGTTCATAATAGTTTCTAATTTTCATGCTGAGGAATCTATCTTGCATATGTTTTTTCTTTGTTCGTACTCAAGGGAAGTGTGGTTTTTCTTCCTTATGAACCCGGTGACAGAATGGGTATTCCCTCCTTAAGTTAAGATGTTTGTGGACTATTGGAATGTGTGCCCTTTTTCTCACAATATTATTATGGATCTTTGGCAACAAATCCCCCCTTATTGCTTGGGGACTTCAGAAGGAGTGAAATAATAGAATTTTTAAGGACTCTACTAGGAACTGTAAATATTTATGTATGGAAATCAAACATCAGATTCAAGAAAAGATAAATACTGGAAAATATCTCCCCTCCAATTGCGTGCCCTCGTATAAATAAATGTGCATTAAACAGTTGTGGGGTCTAACTCATGATTTAACAATATTCAACTTGGAGGAAACAACTTATAATAAAATCCACAACTTGGTCACCTCTGACTATGGATTGGGTAAAATGCAATTTTGATGGCTACTCAAATGGTAATCCAGGTTTTGTTGCAACCGAGGGAGTAATTAGAGATCACCATGGAAAATTAATTGAAGGTTATGGTAGTAGTTTGGGATTAGCCTCAAATAATCTAGTTGAAGCTAGAGCTTTACGGGGTGGCATAAATAGGCTTAAGAAAAAAGGTTTTGTTAAGGTGATAATAAAAGGTGAATCCAAATTAATAATTGATAATTTAAAAGGAACTGTTGATGCGCCTTGCGATCTAAAGGATATATTGGATGATTGAAGGATAAATCTTAAAACTTTTTTCAGTATTATAAAATCCACCAAGTGTATAGATAGGGTAAAAGGGTTGTCAACACTATGGAAAACAAATTTCTAAGTAAGAACAAGTGGACTTACTGGGAATTTCTAAATTTTCCAAGACACATAAAGTGAATGATAAATAAAGAAAAAACTGATTTAATTAATAATTTCAGAAGGAATGATGACAACCAAAGTCACCAAGATAACCCTCTATGATGCCTTAACGATGACTAATCAAGTTAAGATTAAATTTTAATGATCATATTGATTTTGATGATCTGGGGTATATTCATGAATGGGGAAAAGGAATTCCCTAAGGTGTACTTTGTTGGTTGAAAATTTTGTATACTTGGGAAAGCGTACAAAATTGTGGTTTCAGCCACAGTACGTGAGATAAACTCTCCTATTTTCAAAGGGAAGGCTCCCCCTTTGCTTTTTATTTTATCAATTCAGAAATTAATTCTAGCTACAATTTATTCTAAACCTGGGTGAAACACTTGTCTTGTTCTCTTTTTTCAGAAAACACAATTATCCTTTTCTCTTATTTCAGAAAAGAATCACAACGGAAAGCATATATGATTAATGAAGTAAAGAAAGAAGCAAAGCTTCCATGAAGGCACAAAGTCCCCCGTTGTTTCTTCGGGACGGGAAAGCAATCTCCAAGCACAAAGTCTTGAGAATTAGAAATCCTATCTACCTTTTCAAAATAATACTATGAGACAACATATAACAGCACAAAGCCTTTAAATATAATGCACTTATGAGTCACAATTCCTAACTATAAACCAATTTAATTTAACCCTTCAAACTCGAAGCACAAAGATTGCAAGAAATCAGACTAAAGTCTTTTCACAATAACTCCATAACCTCTCAAGAAGAATTCAGAAAATTACATCACCATGACATAAGAACATAGTAATGAAATACAATAAGATTCAACACAAAGTCTGAAATCTTTATGCCTTCTTTATACCACTTGAAAATTAAGTTCACACACACAAAGCTCAAAGTCTCTTTGCTGTAAATTTCTGCAGAGTTTTCTCTATTGCCAAAAATATAAAATTGTTGAAGTGTAAAAAAGTTCCTATTTTACTCATGAGTTGTGAAAAAAGTTGTTGAGTGAGCTAAAAAACCCGATTTTGGCTATTTATGTTGTTGCTTGGCTCTTGAAACCCAATTTGAAGAGTTCGCCCAGATTTCAAGAAGAGTTTGTGTTCAAATTCTATTGTATACCTTTTTCTAAGGAGCTTTCATAAATTCTACAACTAGAATCACGTCCTCAACCTGAATATTTATTCTCTTATTTTGATAAGGAGAATGTGAATTTTATAGGGGTCTTCTTCTTCTTTTTTGTGCTTCAGCTTCATTTTTCAAGTATGGTTTCTTTTTCCTTATCTTTTATTGTTTTCTTGTCTTTGCAAATCGCGTATTGAAAGGTGAAGACATTTTTTTCATTTTGCTGTGTTGAGTTTTTTCAAAAGCCATTTTAGAGTTTTCATTTTTGCATAGTGTCTCTTCTTAGCCAAAACGTACTTGCATAATCTATCAAACCTGAATGACATAAGGAAAATGTTTTGTGTTTTTTCATTTTACTTCATGAAAACGCGTTTTGCTGAGTATGTTCTTCACATTTTTCATAAAACATGTTTCTCCAAACAAAATCGTGATTTTGTTTAAGCACCTCCCTTCTATGGAATCCTATCTTTATCATTTGTGTCTCTTATAAGGTCTTTAAATGAGGGTTATCAGCTAAAAGCATCTTTTATGCCCATGTTCTTCATGCTTAAAATCTTTAGGATATCTTGTATCTTGAAAATGCATTTCTTCACAAACTCTTTTTTTTTTTTATCCTTCACCATTTCCATTTGTCGTTTCTCATTTCCGTTTTCCTTCGCCAAGTTCGCCTCACACCATTTTATTCACCCCATTTATTCACATTCATTTTCCTCAAATCTTCATTACCATTTTCTGCAAAAATATGCCTTGACTCAAATTCAGGTTTTTGATATCAAATAGCAAGTCGGGGTTTGTCATGAGAATTGCAATTGTTGAAATTGCAAAAAAAAAATTGTTAAGTGTTCAAAAAATCCCCATTGCACTTTATAAAGTTGCTGAAAACACTCAAAAACCCGAAATGCTCCAAAAAGCCCAAAAGTTGAACTTTTTGAATTGACTTCAAATTCATGTTAGAAAATATTTTTGACTTGATATTCCAAAAAGACAAAACATTGCTTTCAGTCGCAATCACCCTACCAAGATCCAAACTGGTCTTTACCATTCATTCTCCATCGTCATTCAAAAAGCAGTTTCATTGCCCTAGGGTTTGAGTCTTGTTGTTCATAGCTACCATGTCTTCACACGTTGATGCTAATGATGTTCTGACCTTATGGGGTTTTCACCGTAGCCTTGCAGATTCTTGCTCAATGACAAACGAACCAACTTCTCCAACAAACAAGAAGATGAAATATAAGTTTGATAAGTATCAGAATGAGATTTCTCCATCTCATGTGGTCTCAAACATAGATGAGATCAAGGACACAGAAATTGGGCATGTTGATATGTCTAAGTTTCTTTAAAGGGCAGAGAAATCGACTTCCCATGATATATAGTTGTTGCTGAGAAGTCATATTCACCTGGTGTTTACTTTTCTTGTTGCTGCCCTTGAGCTAGAATTCGTTCTTGCATGTGCATCCCACTTTGATAGTGAATCTAGGACCATCAAGGACAATCATGGCAACATGGTTATTAGACTTGACCCTGAAACTATCAACAGAATCTTCAGAGTTCCTGATACTCCTACATATTCAGAAATCATAGTGAAGAGGTGCTCATAATCATTACGATCAGAAAAAGAATGATTGTATCAAACATATCAATCACAGGTGGCTTCTCAAATCACGACCTTGCGTGACCAGGATACCCAAACTGTATCGGTCTGATTTTAAGGAAGAGATTAATGATATGATCACTCTCCTGAGCAGAATAGTGGGGTTGAAAGTTTCCAATATTTTTGAAAGTTGGATGTATAAATTTATCGTGGTTATCAGAAAAGCACAGTACCCAATCTTTTGGGGTGAAATAATCAGTGATAGTTGGTGTGAACAGCTTGCACAGGTTCCTACCACACTCACCTTCTACATGAACTCATATCTGGTTTATATAGCAGCTTCATTAAGGCAGTTTCCAGGCCTTTCTACTAAAGGTGACAGATCATTGGTTCCTGTATGGGAGTATTATGATCAGCTGACTTTAAGGCAAAGTCAAGTGCATTATAGAAGAGTTCAAGATGCTTTCTTTGGTCATCTCATGTGTTTATTTGACAAAGCATTGGAAAACAATAGGGTATCCGAGGCTGCTTCAAGGAAAGTAAATGAGTATGGTTGCCTATTTCTTCAATTCCCTACTTTCACTTATATGAGAGTCGGTTGTTTTGAAGACCAACCTTATATGCTTCCAAGGTATCTGAAAGATAAGGTTATTTTGATGGAGCTGGAAGGCAGTTGATGGCAGTACATGCACATCAAGCTACGCAACATAAGAGCTAGATTCAGATCAGTTTTATATGGATGCTATTCATAAATTTGTCAATCATCAGTTGGTCTGCAACAAGATGCAAGTTGCTTTCGAAGAACATAGAGAGGCAATAGTCAGGTACTATGATGTTATCATAAAGACCGTTGTTGTTGCTAGAAATACACTTGGTCCTGATCCTGATGAGTTGTAGGGAATTATTAGCAAGTTTCTATCTTTCAAAGCTAGGAACGGGATAGAATGAAAACATTAGGTTGTTTTATGTTTTTTACTTTCGACAAAATATATGTAAAAACAAATTTTGCAATCACAAGTATTCTTTTCTTGCAGTTTTGGAAATTGTGATTACATGTAAAATCTTACAAGATAAATCACAATTTGGATTGTAATTTTGAATAAGTCGATTGCAATTAGTTAGCGGTTGAGAGATTTTCTCAAGTTGGTTGAGATCCTCCCACCTTTTTCTCAAGGCCTATCTCCTATAAATACTTGAGGAGATCCTTTGTAATTTTTATCTTTTTGGCAATAGAGAAAACTCTACAGAAATTTACAGCAAAGAGACTTTGAGCTTTGTGTGTGTTTCAAGTGGTATAAAGAAGGCATAAAGATTTCAGACTTTGTGTTGAATCTTATTGCATTTCATTACTGTGTTCTTATGTCATGGTGATGTAATTTTTTGAATTCTTCTTGAGAGGTTATGGAGTTATTGTGAAAAGACTTTAGTCTAATTTCTTGCAGTCTTTGTGCTTCAAGTTTGAAGGGTTAAATTAAATTGGTTTACAATTAGGAATTGTGACTCATAAGTGCATTATATTTACAAAATTTGTGTTGTTATATGTTGCCTCATAGTATTATTTTGAAAAGGTAGATAGGATTTCTAATTCTCAAGACTTTGTGCTTGGAGATTGCTTTCCTGTCCCGAAGAAGCAACGGGGGACTTTGTGCCTTCATGGAAACTTTGCTTCTTTCTTTACTTCATTAATCATATATGCTTTTTCCATTGTGATTCTTTTCTGAAATAAGAGAAAAGGATAATTGTGTTTTCTAAAAAAAGAGAACAAGACAAGTGTTTCACCTAGGTTTAGAATAAATTTGTAGCTAGAATTAATTTCTGAATTGATATAATAGAAAGCAAAGGGGGAGCCTTCCCTTTGAAAATAGGAGAGTTTATCTCACGTACTGTGGCTGAATTCACAATTTTGTATGCTTTCCCAAGTATACAAAATTTTGAACCAATAATTTTTGGCGACTCCGCTGGGGATTACAAACGCATTTGAAAGCCTCTCACTTTCTTTTGAAGTCTAGTATCCTTATTCTATACTGATTTACTTGGTTTGTTGTTAAGTTTCTATGCTGGAAGACATCCGTTACTACGTTCAACGTAAGAAGGGTCAAAGTTCTCAAGGTACTGGATTAAGTTGGGCTAAACAAGCTAGATTTGATCTTCTCACTACCATATCCCCTCTTTCACGAACTACAAGTTTTCCTCCATCCAAAAAGAAGAAGCCTATCCCAAGTGAACTTTCAACCTTTTTCTTCAAACCTTTAGTCTCAATTTTTCCTACAAACCCTAAAAAAATGGCTCAAGGTCCATGGGGAGCTACTTTTGGTCCTCTAAATCTTACCCCACCTCTCCATGCCCTTCCACAAGGCTCATGCAAGAATTTACCCAAGTTTCATGGAGATGGTAGGCAACACCCCGATGAACATATCAAAGCATTCTCTATGGTGTGTGGTGTTCTAGGCATGGAACATCAAGATGTTGTTGTACGACTATTTGTAGAAACACTACAAGAAATTGCAGCATACCGGTTTTACAATCTAAGAGCTGGTGATATCACTAGTTGGGATACACTTAAGAGTAAGTTTAAAGAGCATTTCAAGCCTGTTGAGGATGAACACACATTGTTGGCTCAACTGACACAAATGAAGAAAGACACACATGAGAACATGCATGAATTCATTGCTAAGTTCAATAAATTAGCAAATAGAATTCCCACTGCTTCTCAACCAACTCCTGCGAATCTTAAGTGTTTCGTCATGAACACTCAACTACCTGAAGTCAATTTTTTGCTAAGAAGAGCTGCTCCAACAACCTTGGCTCATGCTCAAGTTCTTGCTATGGAGATTGAAGATGATTTGATCTTGGCTAGGAAAATTTGGAAGGATCCTAATCGATTAAAAGGAAATTCCTTTTCTGAATCTTCTATAGATCCTATGGTACAGAAGTTGGCTAATGAACTTCTTGCCTTGAAGAAGCAAGTTTCACAAGCTTCCTATGCTGCTCCATACAAGGATATTCCTAGAAAGGCATATCCAAATTTTGCTTCCAACTATGTTGCTAAAAATTAAGCTAAGTTGCCTCCTCCTCCCGAGAGGCTTGCACTTGAAGCTCCTCCAAAGAATTCAGCTGTTGGATACTATGAAATTGATCGAGAAGAAATTTCTTCTAATGATTTTCAAGCAGAAGATGAAGTTGTCTTTAACCAAGAAGATGGAGAGATAGCTGGTGACTCCACTATACGGTACATGCACTATGACAATTTAGCAAAAGCTGAAAATGTTGAAGGTCAAGTGTATGCTGTAATGACACGATCCCAAACTCAGCTGGCTCAGCAAGATGAAGAAACAAAGGTGAAGAACAACATTCAATTGCCAGTTACCATTGCTAAAAGGGGGACACCGCTGCCCACTTTAACTAAGGATTCATCCAAAACTCAAGTAAGTAGCTCTCCCACCGTTCCTTCTGGTGAGCCTAAGACCAATGTGTCAAATCCTAAATCAATGGCTGAAAATACAACATTTACATCCCTGGCAAATTCTTTTCAAGCTTTCGATATTATTGACCATGCTAGGAAAACTAAGGTCCAAATGTTTGAGGTAGAGTATCTCCAAGCTAACCCTAACCAATTTGAAAGATTGGTTAAATTTGTGAAAAATAAAGATACTCGTCCTAGTTCCAGTGTCCCTGTTATTCAAGAGGTCAAGAATCTACCCAATAATCTGGTAATCATTCCATCTTCAGCTCTAGGAAAGATAGATCCTTTCTATATTTATTTGCTTATTAATGGTTTCTAGTTGAGTAACTGCATTATTGATTCTGGTGCCTTGGACAATGTCATGCCGATCAAAGTAGTTGATTGCCTTGGATTGACTCTTACCAAAACTTTTGGTAATTGTTACTCTATGGATAATAAGCAAGTGCCCCTTGTTGGGCAAATCAAAGATGCACAATTTTCCTTTGCAGCTTTCCCTGAGAAAAAGATAAAGATGATTGTCCTTGTTGCGGACGTTCCAGCTTCTTATGGGATGTTACTTGGATGCAATTTCTGTAAAGTGTGGGAGGCGAGCTCAATATGGATATGACGGGGGCTAGGATTCCTATCAAGGGCATTGTGCAGAAATTAGTTCCTGAGAGAGAAACTAAGTATACAGTGGTGAAATCTGATGACCCTCATGCTCAGATTCTCTTTGAATCAACTAGTTTCAGGAACTATTATCTCCATATTGAAGAAGTTTCCGAATTTGCTAAAGATTGGTCTTCAACTCTCTCAGCAAGTGAAGGAATTTCTAATGATGGAGAAGATTTGATACCAGCTGAAAACTCCCTCGATAATATAATGGAAGATGTTGCATCTTCCATTACCAAAAAAGATATTCAGATTCTTCCTCAAGTTGAAGAGAGTCAATCTTCTCCTATGGAAGAAGAGAGCACTCTTTCTTCTACTTCACAAGAAGGAGACTCCAGCGGCCTTTATATTGATGATAGCTCTAACGATGTTTGGACTCTAGAGTTTGACGGCAGTTGTGCTACCAACAGATCCGGTGTTGGTGTGGTTCTCATTTCTCCAAAGGGTGATATCTTTCCGTATTCTTTCAAGTTGGAATTCACAAACACTAACAACACAGTGAATACGAAGCTCTCTTATTAGGTATGAGCATTGCGCTCAAAAGAGGAATTAAAAATCTGCATGTTCAAGGAGATGCAGAGTTGGTAGTCTATCAAGTAAAGAATACCTATCAAACAAGGAATTGTAGACTTTGACATTACCGCAATCTTGTGTGGGAAAATATTCAAGACTTTGATGCTTTCAGCATTTCGGTTGTCCCTAGAGAGTTCAATTACAAAGCTGATTCCCTTGCAGTTTCAACTACTCTTCTAATTCCTCATCTTGATTTTAATCAAGATAAGTATGTTGTTGAACTAATCTGTAGACCTAGCGTACCTGATAATTGGGATCACTGGCAGATTTTCAATGATGACAAGCAGATTATTAACTTTTTACAAGTTGATGATGGTTTTAATAATCTTTATTTTGAAGGAAGCAGTTCCTCTCCTTCTTTAGACTCCATGACAGACACTTTGGTGGAACCAGATGAAGAAATCTTACAGTTGAAAGGAAATAAAATTCTTAAGGGGTTGGTCTCACTAGGAAAGCTTTTTGACAAGCATGACCGTTATATCAAAAAGCAGTAACAGGTCAATTCAAATTCTCATACGGTGTATGACAAATTTAATATCGGGTCTGAAGATGATCCCAAGATGATTAACATTGGTAGCAGCTGCACCCCTAAAGAAAGAAATCAGATTATACAATTGTTACGTTAGTACAGTGATGTGTTGGCTTACTCCTATGATGATTTGAAATCTTTTCAGTCGGGAGAAATTTAGCATGAGATCCCTTTGAAAACTGACGCAACTCCCTTTAGACAAAAGTAGCGTCAGTACAATCCCAAATTTTTTGGCACTATTCATTCAAAAATTCAGAAGATGCTAGACGCACAAATTATTTTTCCTATTCATCATTCAACATGGGTAGCTAATATAGTTCCAGTGCGCAAAAAGAATGGAGAAATTCACATCTGCGTGGATTTTCGGAACCTCAATTAGTAGTCACTAAAGGATAATTATCCTTTGCCTATAATGGACCAAGTGCTATAGACAGTGACAGGAGCTCAGATGATGTGTATGTTGGACGGATTCTCTAGATACAACCAAATTGAAGTAAGTGTAGCAGATAGGCACAAAACTGCTTTTACCACTCCATGGGGTACTTTTGCGTATCGCAGAATGCCTTTTGGATTGATTAATGCAGGGGAAAATTTTCAAAGAGCAATGGATTTAGCCTTCCATGGAATCTTGGGAAGGTATATTATGGTGTATTTGGATGACCTCACCATCTTTTCAAAAGACCGTGAGAATCATCTGTTTCATTTACAAGATGTGCTTGAAAGGTGTCGCAAACACGACGTTTCTCTTAATCCCAAGAAGTCGGTCTTTGGAGTAACTAAGAGAAAAATTCTGGGACATGTTATGTTAGAAGAAGGAATCAAGATCGACTCCGAGAGAGTAAAATCTATTCAAACTCTCCCATTGCCATCTAGTAAGACAGCTGTTCATTCTTTCTTTGGAAAGGTGAATTTCTTAAGAATATTCGTCCCAGACTTTGCTGAAAAGACATGTCATATCATTGATATGATGAAAGGGAAATCTATTTTTTGTTGGAATGGTGAAGGTAAAGCTGCTTTTGCTGACATCAAGGATGAAATTGTTCGCACCCTGGTGCTGGTTTTCCCAAATTACACTAAAGATTTCATTATGTACAGTTACGCTTCCGAGCATACCATGTCTACTATTCTGATGCAGCAAAATTCAGAAGAGATTGAGTCTCCTATTTCCTTCATGAGTTGTCCCTTGAAGCTTCACGAGCTCAAATATTCTATAATTGAGAAAAATGCTTTTGCTGTGGTAAAGGCAATTAAATATTTCAGATTCTACATTCTCAATTCTCATACAGTGGTTTTAGTTCCGGATACAGCAGTCAAATCTATTTTGACACAGCAAGATTTTGGTACAAAAAGAGGCAATTGGGTGGCAAAAATCCAAGAATATGATTTAGAAATAAAGCCTACCAAGCTTGTCTGTGGAAGAGGTCTATGTCAGCTTATGGCTGAGAGCAGTTCAGAAGAATGTGAAGAGGAGGTTTACGAAGATCTTCCCAAAGTGTTGTTTGTCAACACTACTGATGAATGGTATTCAAACATCGCCTATTTTCTGACTTACGATGAATGTCCAACTCATCTATCTTTTAAAGAGAAGAGAAATTTGAAGCTTAAGGCTGCAAACTACGTTCTTTGGGACAGTGGTTTGTATAAAAGAACTCTCAATGGCAATTTCCAGCGTTGTGTTGATAAGGCACAACAAGACACGTTGCTAGAATCTTTTCATAATTTAGCATGTGACGGGCACTTTTCTCCATCAGTAACTGCTCATAAGATCTAAGGGCTACATATTACTGGCTAATGCTCTTTCAGGATACATATAAATGGGTACGCAAATGTGTACAATGTCAACAATTTGTTGGCAAGAAAAAGATGATGGCACAGCCATTAAAACCAGTTGTAATAGAAGAGCCTTTCAGACAATGGGGGATTGACTTCATTGGTGTCATCAATCCTCATTCAAGTGCTAGACATACCTACGTTCTTGCTGCAATGGATTATTTTACCAAGTGGGTAGAGGTTGTTCCTGTAAAACATGCTACATCTGAGGTAGTGTGTAGGTTTTTGAAAGAGAACATCATATCAAGGTTTGGTGTGCCATACCAGGCAGTGACAGACAATGCATCATCATTCTCCTCTTATGAGGTAACTCAATTATGTTTTGACTATAGCATTATATTGGCTCACTCATCAGATTATTACCCACAAGGTAATGGTCAAGCAGAATTGAGTAACAAGAACCTAATCACTATAATATGAAAGCTTGTGGATGAGAATCAAAGATCATGGCATAAAGCATTGTATGATGCTTTATGGGTTGATCGAATTACACCCAAGAGAGCCATTGGCATGTCTCCATTTCAACTACTTTATGGCGTGAATGCTGAAATCCCTATTACATTGGAACTCCCAGCTCTCAAATTGGCTAAGGTTGTCGAAGATGATACATTTGAAGGTTCTCTGGATAAATGAATAATGTTTCTCTCACAATTGGAGGAACAAAGGTCACAAGTGGTGGATCGCATCAACGACTATCAGAAGTAAGTTAAAGTTCTCTTCGATAAAAAAGCAAAGCAGAAGGTTTTCCAAGTTGGAGATCGTGTGTTGCTTTGGGATAAAAGGAGAGAGCCTAAAGGCATGCATGGGAAATTTGATTCCCTATGGTGTGGCCCTTTTATAATTCATCAAGTGATTGGTGAAAATAGTTTTCTACTAGCGTATCAAAATGGCACTCCATTCGCGCTGCCTTATAGTGGGCAGCATCTAAAGCACTATTTCCAGTAGAGTTTTAGATTAGTTTCTGTACATAGGTTTGAGTCTTTTAGTCCTTCGAGTCTTTTTAGTTTTCCTTTATCTTTTTGGTCTTTCTTTAGTTAATTTTTCTTTTTGAGTTTCTTTTGTTGACTCTGTTACCCAATGGAAAGAACGCTGTAGAATTCTGAGATTCTGGATTCTACAACCTTTGATTCACAAAGGTCATTTCCTAGTCGAAGCCAGCTGTTGTCCTCAATTTTTGACATGGCAAAAAATTGGAGCAACCTACCAGAAATTTGGAGTTATTCTCTCTAAAGCACGTTTTATGAGGTGTCGAGGTCGGAAAACTTTAGATTTCAATTGATGATCCCCTTGGGCATCTTTTCATTAGCTCTCCTTTCCATTTTCGTAAAATTCTGAGTCTTTTTTCTTGTCTTTTTGGTCAAATTCGAGTTTTTTTAGGCAGCTCAGCAGAATAGGGAATTTCAAGCCTAAAAGCAAAATTGCTAAAGTCTTCAAAAAGTTTGATTTTTGCTTAAGTGATTAAAAGTTCCTATTTTGCTAAAAGCAAAATTGCTAAAGTCATGAAAAGTTTCGATTTTTGCTTAAGTGAAATTGTCAAAAGAGTGAAAAGGTCCGAAATTGCTTAAAATGACCAAAAACCTGTATTTTGTTAAAATGAAAATTGTTATAAGAGCTAAAAGGTCTGATTTTCTCTATTTGACAAAGATAAAATTGTTGAAGTGTAAAAAAGTTCCTATTTTACTCATGAGTTGTGAAAAAAGTTGCTAAGTGAGCTAGAAAACCCGATTTTGGTTGTTTTTGTTGTTGCTTGGCTGTTGAAACCCGATTTGAAGAGTTTGCCCAGATTTGAAGAAGAGTTTGTGTTCAAAATTTATTGTATACCTCTTTCTAAGGAGCTTTCATAAATTCTACAACTAGAATCGCATCCTCAACCTGAATATTTAGTCTCTTATTTTGATAAGGAGAATGCGAATTTTATAGGGGTCTTCTTCTTCTTTTTTGTGCTTCAGCTTCATTTTTCAGGTATGGTTTCTTTTTCCTTATCTTTTATTGTTTTCTTGTCTTTGCAAATCGCGTACTGAAAGGTGAAGAAATTTTTTTCATTTTGCTGTGTTGAGTCTTTTCAAAAGCCATTTTAGAGTTTTTGTTTTTGTAGAGCGTCTCTTCTTAGCCAAAACGTACCTGCATAATCTATCAAACCTGAATGACATAAGGAAAATGTTTTGTGTTTTGTCATTTTACTTCATGAAAACGCGTTTTGCTGAGTATGTTCTTCACGTTTTTCATAAAACGTGTTTCTCCAAACAAAATCATGATTTTTTTTAAGCACCTCCCTTCTATGGAATCCTATCTTTATCATTTACGTCTCTTATAAGGTCTTTAAATGAGGGTTATCAGCTAAAAGCATCTTTTATGCCCATGTTCTTCATGCTTAAAATCTTTAGGATATCTTGGGTTTCTTCACAAACTTTTTCTTTTTTTTATCCTTCACCATTTCCATTTGTCATTTCTCATTTCCGTTTTCCTTCGCCAAGTTCGCCTCACACCATTTTATTCACCCCATTTATTCACATTCATTTTCCTCAAATCTTCATTACCATTTTCTGCAAAAATATGCCTTGACTCAAATTCGGGTTTTTGATATCAAATAGCAAGTTGGGGTTTGTCATGAGAATTGCAATTGTTGAAATTGCAAAAAATAAAATTGTTAAGTGTTCAAAAAATCCCCATTGCGCTTTATAAAGTTGTTGAATACACTCAAAAACCTGAAATGCTCCAAAAAGCCCAAAAGTTGAACTTTTTGACTTGAGTTCAAATTCATGTTAGAAAATCTTTTTGACTTGCTATTCCAAAAAGACAAAACATTGCTTTCAGTCGCAATCACCCTACCAAGATCCAAACTGGTCTTTACCATTCATTCTCCATCATCATTCAGAAAGCAGTTTCATTGCCCTAGGGTTTGAGTCTTGTTGTTCATAGCTACCATGTCTTCACACGTTGATGCTAATGATGTTCTGACCTTATGGGGTTTTCACCACAGCCTTGCAGATTCTTGCTCAATGACTAGCGAACCAACTTCTCCAACAAACAAGAAGATGAAATATAAGTTTGATAAGTATCAAAATGAGATTTCTCCATCTCATGTGGTCTCAAACATAGATGAGATCAAGGACACAAAAATTGGGCATGTTGATATGTCTGAGTTTCTTAAAAGGGCAGAGAAATCAACTTCTCACGATATGCAGTTGTTGCTGAGAAGTCATATTCACCTGGTGTCTACTCTTCCTGTTGTTTCCCTTGAGCCGAAATTCGTTCTTGCATGTGCATCCCACTTTGATAGTGAATCTAGAACCATCAAGGACGATCATGGCAATGTGGTTATTAGACTTGACCCTGAAACTATCAACAGAATCTTCAGAGTTCCTAATGCTCCTACATATTCAGAAATCATAGTGAAGAGTGCTCATAATCATTACGAGCAGAAAAAGAATGATTGTATCAAACATATCAATCACAGGTGACTTCTCAAATCACGACTTTGCGTGACCAGGATACCCAAACTGTATCGGTCTGATTTTAAGGAAGAGATTAATGATATGATCACTCTCCTGAGCAGAATAGTGGGGTTGAAAGTTTCCAATATGTTTGAAAGCTGGATGTATAAATTCATCATGATTATCAGAAAAGCATAGTACCCAATCTTTTGGGGTGAAATAATCAGTGACAGTTTGTGTGAACAGCTTGCATAGGTTCCTACCACACTCACTTTCTACATGAACTCATATCTGGTTTATATAGCAGCTTCATTAAGGCAGTTTCCAGGCCTTTCTACTAAAGGTGACAAATCATTGGTTCCTCTATGGGAGTATTATGATTAGCTGACTTTAAGGCAGAGTCGAGTGCATTATAGAAGAGTTCATGATGCTTTCTTTGGTCATCTCATGTGTTTATTTGACAAAGCATTGGAAAACAACAGGGTATCCGAGGCTACTTGGAGGAAAGCAATTGAGTATGGTTGCCTATTTCTTCAGTTCCCTACTTTCACTTATATGAGAGTCGGCTATTTTGAAGACCAACCTTATATGCTTCCAAGGTATCCGACAGATAAGGTTATTTTGATGGAGTTGGGAAGGCAGTTGATGACAGTACATGCACGTCAAGCTACGCAACATAAGAGCTAGATTCAGATCAGTTTTCTATGGATGCTATTCATAAATTTGTCAATCATCAGCTGGTCTGCAACAAGATGCAAGCTGCTTTCGAAGAACATAGAGAGGCGACAGTCAGGTACTATGATGTTATCATAAAGACCATTGTCATTGCTAGAAATACACTTGGTCCCGATCCTGATGAGTTGCAGGGAATTATCGGCAAGTTTCTATCTTTCAAAGCTAGGAACGGGATAGAATGAAAACATTAGGTTGTTTTATGTTTTTTACTTTCGACAAAATATATTTAAAAACAAATTTTGCAATCGCAAGTATTATTTTCTTGCAGTTTTGGAAATTGTGATTACATGTAAAATCTTACAAGACAAATCACAATTTGGATTGTAATTTTGAATAAGTCGATTGCAATTAGTTAGCGGTTGAGAGATTTTCTCAAGTTGGTTGAGATCCTCCCACCTTTTTCTCAAGGCCTATCTCCTATAAATACTTGAGGAGATCCTTTGTAATTTTTATCTTTTTGGAAATAGAGAAAACTCTGCAGAAATTTACAGCAAACAGACTTTGAGCTTTGTGTGTGTGAACTTAATTTTCAAGTGGTATAAAGAAGGCATAAAGATTTCAGACTTTGTGTTGAATATTATTGCATTTTATTACTATGTTCTTATGTCATGGTGATGTAATTTTCTGAATTCTTCTTAAGAGGTTATGGAGTTATTGTGAAAAGACTTTAGTCTGATTTCTTGTAGTCTTTGTGCTTCAAGTTTGAAGGGTTAAATTAAATTGGTTTACAGTTAGGAATTGTGACTCATAAGTGCATTATATTTACATAATTTGTGTTGTTATATGTTGTCTCATAGTATTATTTTGAGAAGGTAGATATGATTTCTATTTCTCCAGACTTTGTGCTTGGAGATTGCTTTCCCATCCCGAAGAAGCAACGGGGGACTTTGTGCCTTCATGGAAACTTTGCTTCTTTCTTTACTTCATTAATCATATATGCTTTCCATTGTGATTCTTTTCTGAAATAAGTGAAAAGGATAATTGTCTTTTCAGAAAAAAGAGAACAAGACAAGTGTTTCACCCAAGTTTAGAATAAATTTGTAGCTAGAATTAATTTTTGAATTGATAAAATAGAAAGCAAAGGGGGAGCCTTCCCTTTGAAAATAGGAGATTTTATCTCATGTACTGTGGCTGAAACCACAATTTTGTACGCTTTCCCAAGTATACAAAATTTTCAATGAGCATACTTGAGAAGTAATTATTTTCTAAAGAAGAAATATAAAAACACATGGAAATATATTTCTTTGTATTTCCCAAGAATGATTTTAAAAATATGGCAATTTAAAATAAATGTCATTATGCCACCTCCTGCCAAAGGTATTCTCAACCCCAAAGCTAATAGAAATGACACTTCTATAAGGGCCTTAGCTTGCAAATTCATGCAAAGAAGAGGTTTTTTAATTATGAATGGATAGATTTGAGGGTCATCATTCCCAAGAAGGGTAGGAAAGGAAAACATGTAATTTTCTCTTGTGATCAGACTAATTTCATGATTATTATCATTCTAGAGTGTTGGTTTAAGTCTAAGGGCTCCCAAATGCAATCTTCTAGTGTAACCATAAATGTAGAAGACTTCCCTCTACCAGTGATATCAGTGTCGAATGAAATTGGTCTAACAAATAACTATCTGCTACTAAAAAATAATTGTTTGATATCAAAGAATATAATGGGGGGACCTAGGAAGAGAATTGAATTGAGAAGTTGTGACTCACTCAAACAAAACATGGTGCTTTGGGGTCTCTTTGAGAAAGTGGGCTTTACCCCTTATTTTGAGTCTATGGAGGGACACAGTGAAGAACTAAGTTACAAATTTGTGAATGGTTGGAGTGATGGGGAGGTGTCTATGGGAGGTCTGTATTTCACTGTGGATGCTAAATTAATTGCTAAAGTGGGGGGCCTATCATATGAAGGGAAAAATATAGTAAAAAAGAGTACAAGGAACTAATCGCAATATATTGAGAAATTCTTCAAGGGGAAAGAAAAAGTGAAGAGGTCCCAGAATGGCTACTCCAGACTTAAACTTTCAATGCCATATCATAATGTAAGTCTGTTTGTTATGAAATATTTTACATTGGAAGGTCATTTTCAGTTAGTTCATGGTTATCATTTACATATACTCAACATATTCATCACCTTGAAAAAATCAATCTCCCTTTCTTTCTTATGTCATCTCTCCAACAAAGTATGGAGAATAGAGCTAACCCTCCTCTGTATCAGGGCCTTATTAGAGCCATTTGCATGTACATCCTTTCCAATACTCTTTAAAAGAATCCTAACCTACACCTCCTGGATAATCCTCAAACCCCTAAGTCCTCATTTTGCATTGAGATGCTTGAAATCAAACCCCACTCTCCTCAGAAAGTTGCTAAGTTGAATAAAATTAAGTTCTCCCCATTTATCTAAAAGAAGAACCCTCATGGGAAGAACTTAAAATAACTCTGGAGAAATGTAACCCCTCTCCCTCTGTTCAAGCTTAATCAAATGTAGAAGGGTTGAAATTAAAGAACCAAGCCTAAAAAGTCGTACCATTACTATTTCAGATGACAAAGATAATAGTCTTGATAGTGGTTTGAATCCTCTAGTGGTTGAAGATCAACTTGTTTGGCTATTGTTGCTTCAAAAGGGGAAAAGGCGGGTAAAAATGGTAAAAAGTTTGTTGTTGATAAGGAGATGGTTTCTTCTAAATAATGAGATAAAAAGGATAAAAAAGTGGTGGTGAGGAAAAATGAGGATTCATGAGAGGAAGAATATGCCCTTGACAGTTTAGGGGACACATAATTCTCAAAGGAGGAGGAAACTTCTAAGTTGGATGAGCTGGAGGAGGGTGGTCGTGGTCTAGAAGAGGAAATAAATGAGCAAGAAGAGGATGTAGGTGCAGGTGACGGGAATTTTAGAAAAGACAAGGATAAGGTGATGGATTTTTGGAGTCCTTCAAAGTTTGAAGATTTAGAAACCCCCACTTTTGGGGTTAGTACTAAGGAGAACCTGAAGGTGAAGGAGAAAAAAACTTTGGAAACTACCTTGGAAGCTCTGACTGTGAGAGTGGATCAAATAGAAAAAAAAGATAGAGGTTGTTGATAACTCAAAGAGGATACAAACTGTTGAAATTGCTATCAAGAGTATCTATAAATTCATGGATGGTGTTATAAGAAGAGCAATCATGGATACAATCTCGAGACAGACAAGGTAAACTTTGTAAATGATAGAGGAAAAAGGGTAGTAAGAATGAATTTAACAAGGCTAAGGTGATGGATCTCAAGAAAAACATGGAGGATATGGTGGACGAGCTCCAAGATAATTGGAGCCTCATTGATGAATTTTAATCTCTTGTTTTGGTTTGTGACTTGATGTTTAGGCATTGGAGCCTTTTCAAATCCTTTTTGTTTAAACTTTATTTTGTGGTTCAATTTTTATATCTACTTATGGCTCTAAAGACTAAAACTTTAAGTAGTGACACTATGCTTAATGATGTATTTCGGATTTTGGCTTGTTATGTTCTTATTGTTTGGTTTGTCATATATTTGTATCTAGATGTTAGTTTGTTTCGATTAAGTTGTTGGGTTGGGGTTTTGTTACTTTTCGAGGTTGTTTCCTGGATTTTGTTCCTTGGCCTTGGTTGTTCTTGATTGGTTGTTGTATTCCCCTATTGGATTTTTTGCTTTTCTGTATGGGATCAGGGCCCTAACCTTGCTTACTTTATCAAAAACATTTTCTAACTTTCTTAATAAATTTTGGTTGGTCCTTATTAACAATTATGATTGATAGTTTTATACGGCCATTAATTCTTAAGAAAATGATTGTTAATACTAATTTGGTCCTTAAATCTAAAATATAAATATAATAGAAACAAATATGTTCAATATTTTTAGACTTGTTACAAAAAGGATAGTTCTTCATAGAAATGAGTAAGGATGCCAACTCGGTATTGACAATCATTTTCTTAAGGATTAATGGCCATCTAAAACACACTTTCTTAGGTTTGACTACATAATATTAGATGTTATTGAACATGCAAGACCAGTTATCAACAAAAGAAATTAGATTTCAACTAGAGTTAAGAGAGCAAATAATATCCTTCGTATTGACCAAAAGGATATATATCTTTTTGGGAGTCATCTTTGAAAATAAAAATCATTCCCATTTCATTTTTTTTAAATCTCAATATTCAAATAGATAGAAATTGGAAAAGTAACCCCATGAAAATATTTCGTTAAAACGCTATATGTTATTTTTTAACTACAAGATATATTAAACTCAAACTATAAATTATTCCAATATTTCACCAAATCTCTATAAAAAATATTTAAACTCCAAAATGCCCTTGGAGGTCCATTGCTTGATAGAACAACCTTGGTAGAGAACAAGAGGTTTATTGTTCTAGCTCAAATTCTACCATATAGATCTATGAGAACTAAAAATATTATTGACCCTGTAGTGTTGAAAAATGTGCCCCTTCTACATTTTCTCGCTTGTTTGGTCCCTCCCAATTAAATTGGACTTGATAATTCCTTAATTTAGTGTTGTTAAATGTACCCCTTTACATTTTCACACTTATTTGGGACCTCTTAATTAAATTGAGCTTAATTAGGCCTTAATAATCTATTTTATTCATTTACAAGCCTAATAAATTATATTTTTTAAAGGGGAAACCCGACAATAATTAATGCCTAAACATAACACTTTACCTTAAGCAATGTGTGTTCTAGGAATAGAGACCTAGGACCCATTCGCCCATGAAAGAATGGATCCTCCCTAGACCTTTGCACATAAATTTAAATTATGTTTTTGGTGGTATTTTAATATTTTCAAATATATAATTCAATGTTGGCTTGTGATATTTGAATCTCGAGAAATTAAGGATACATACCTATAAATACAAGGTTATTTCACTAAGTTTCACCTAGTATTTTTGGAGAACTTCAAGAGCACTTTCAAGAGAAATTTCACAAGAGTAAATTTGATGATCAAGGGCATTCAAGAGCAGATGCATCAGAGATTTATTGCAACATTCAAGATCTATCCATCATGTCAAAGTCTTATTATATCATGAATGTTTTTGGAGCTAACATTGTGATGTAGGTTTCAAGATCAATTCAAGTATTCAAAGCATCAAATTCAAGTGTCAACATCCACATACAATTCATCCATTTCATGCAAGTTGGAGACCTCCTAAGATCTCCATTATCAAGGTTTCATTCAAGGGTTTGTTAATTGGTAACATAGCTTTGTTCATTCTTCATTACCTCTTTCATTTATTATTTCAATTCAAGGTTTGATTACTAAAATGAGGTTTGACCAAGGAAAACCCCTATTCACCCAAAAACAAACATTTTTCTCTCTTGTGTGTGTGCAAATTTAGGGTGAAGAAGGATTGAAGACCTTTTGAAGAGCAAAATTTACAAAGTTGTCAAAGTTGTTGTCAAATCACGAAATCTAACCTACATATTTGATTTCCAACTTTTTGACATTGAAACCTAGACAAATCAAAAGCTATAGATCTATGTCAAAGACTCTCAAAAGTTGCAGAAAAACCCTGATCAAAGACCCATTCACCCATGGGCGAATAGTCCCAATCAACCTTCCAGAAACTGCCTCTTGGTGACTGTAAACACATCTCTTCCCTTCTCAGATATTCATTTAGTTTTTTGGTTCTACAAATATTGAGTTTAATCTTGGTGTTTCAAGTATTAGATTGAATTTTGGAGTTGATTTTCTATTTTTTAGTTTTTCTCCCCAAGTATTGTTTGACCTTGACCCCCATCCTTCTTTAGTCATAAGGAAATTTGAAGATTCTCACATTGACTTGATTCACCTAAGGGTTGTTGGTCAATTCTTTGTGGGGATCTCATTTCATTATGAAATAAAGGAAAATAGGTCTATCCATTATCATTTTAGTGAGCCCCCCATTTCATCTCATCCCCACCTATTTTTTCATTGTTTCATTCTAGTGAACCTAACTTTTGAGTATCATAAATTGCTTATTTGGAGTCCATTTTCAGCCCTAGATCTAGGTTTTCAATTCATTTATGTTGCATTGCATTTATTTGCATCTCATTTAGGGTTTCAGGTTTGCATTTTTGCATTCTTTAAAATCTAGAAAATTCAAAAATATTAGTCATTTTGCATAGTGTTTACATAACATTGCATGATCAGTCATTTACATCAAAAAATTGAACCAAAATTGCATCTCAAATTAGGTCTTCTTTCTTATCATTTAGCACTATTTTCCACTTGCATTTAGATCTCATTTTATAGAAATCTAAAACTTTAACTTACTATTTAAAACCAGAATCTGAAAACCATAGAAATCAACTCAATAAACCTGCAAATTAACTTATAAAAACCCTGAAGTGAGACCCATTCACCCATTGGTGAATGAGTCCCTGATCATGGCTTTTTTTGAATTTTCGAGCATTAAAAACATTATTTTTTCCTTCTATGTTTCTATATTTAGTTTGTTGTTTTAATTTCCAAAATTTCTAGTATCTAAAATTGTTCATATTAAGCATTATTTTTCAAATTGAGTGCATTGTTTGAATTCAAAATTGTATCTAAAAGACATCATTTTCAAGTTTTTGCATAACATAATCTAAAAGTTATCTTGTTTGAAATCTAAATAATTACTTTTACATAATTGCATTGCAACTTACATTCTAGGGTATTTAATTGCATTTTAGATATTATCCATTTTGGGTGCACCTTGGGTTTGTGAAACTTGTATGAGCTTCACAACTTGGTTTCCTATTGCCAATACTGTTGTGAGATGTAGTTTGAGGCTCATGTCATCCCGTGATACATCACTTTTCGTGGATCTCTGGTTTTCTAACTCTTTCACCCATAGTGTTGACACTAGTCAACCCACTATGGATCATACCCTTAACACTTCATTTCCCATGACTTCCCTACCCACACCTAATTGACCGATGTAGATGCAACGATTGATAATGTCCCTCATGAGAACCTTAGAAGAATGGATGAAGAACTAGACAAATTGGAAGACTTTGTGAGTTTTGAACATGTTGTTGGTAATTACATTCCTATCATAGATAACTTGAGGAGAATGATTGAAAATGAACAAGGAATAGAGATTGTTCATAGCTTAGCTCATATTATTAATAAACATATCCCTACCATGACTAGTTGTGCTCAAGCTTTGGGGTATACTCAAATTCAAGGTGGAATTCCAATTCCTCCTTCCATAACCATAACCTTTATTCCAACATACAATAATCAAACTGTTACAACCATACAACCTACTAGCAATGTCGAGACTTAGGAATTTCCATTGGGAATCCATTTAGCTTTGTGCATTCAAATCCCATATCTCCTAATCCATCCCTCACAAAATTATAATTCACTTGCCCTTCGAATACATATACACTTCCACCTTATTCACCTCCATCTCACAACATTAACAATGATCCCATCCTTAACACACTCTTGCAAAATGTTTCATTGCTCCAACAAAAAATTTCTACATTAAAGCAAAATCAAAATGGCCAACCTTCACAATATGTCAAAAACAAAACCTTTATCCTTGGAGATATTGAGAACACAAATGCCATAATGTATAGAGATTCCTAGATTTGAGAAATATGGTTGGAAAGGAGATCATGTTAGTCATGTTTCCACATACACGACCTTATGTAGTGACTTCATTTTTGAGGATAAAATCTTCCCTAGATCCTTGAAGGATAGCACTTTGGAATGGTTTTTCTCCTTACCAAATAATTCAATATGTTCATTCAATGAACTTATTGATTCATTTTACAATCACCTCCAAATACATATGGGTCCTAAGATTACCTTAGTTTTTTTAATGACATGCAAACAAAAGGATGATGAAAAGGTCACTGATTTCATAGCACGATACCAATTGCTTTACTCATAAATAAACATTAAGATTCCCGATGTTGACCTTCGAAGAATTTTTATTGCTAATTTACAAAAAAAAATCCAAACTAAGCTTGAGATGTTGAAATTTACCTCCTTCACACAGTTGTGTACCACCCTTCGTGATTACCAAAATTTGATTAGTAGTCATGTAGTGAAAACTCCCTCTAGCCATCCTGAAAAACCTGAATCCACACCTCATAACTACTATCAACCATTCAAGAAACTAAATAAGGGATTTTTACAACTCAATCCCCTTCAAACAACTTAACATATTGATAACCATGTGGCTGCTATAAATATGATAAATTCATACATGTTTGGAGATAGAAATAGACAATTCACCCCTCTACCTGATACCCTTCATAATATCATGTTGGACCTGATTTCCTTACCTTGTTTTAGAGCTCTTGATCCTACTAAACCTTTACCTCCTAACTATAGACAAAATGCTTATTTCCATTTTCACCAACAAAATGGACATGATACAAAACATTGCAAGAATATTAAACATCTTGTGCAAGACATTTTTGATTCTAATCACATTCAAATTGGTGGTGTTAATGATCAAGGTAATAAGTTTGTAGCCCCTCCTAACTAAAATTTGCAAATATTTACTAATCCTATGCCAAATCATAACATTTCCTTTGTCAAATCTAGTGAAACAAATAATTATGTGATGAATGTTGACATGAATGATGAAATCATGAAAAGCATGGATAATATGATTGGACTCATTGAAGTTCAACCTCATAAGGGACTCGCCAAAAAGTCACTTGACATTGCTTTCTCACAACATGACATAACTAGGCATGCACTCAATGGTCCTATTTACATAGCTAGAAGAATCAATGACAATCCTATTGATGGGATATTGATTGATCTCATTTGTGTAGAGAATGTGATCATTGAAGAATTTGTATTTATGCATTAGCTTTATCAAGATACTTATGAAAAACTAAAAGAATGGATCAAAATTCAGAATGGTTTTTCTTTCCCTACAATAGGTTCAATAAATCTTCCTCTAAAAGCTGGACCAAAACAATTAAGTGTCTTATTTTCCATCATCTCATCATCAGACCAATTTCATGTGAAGTTTGGCTACTCATGGCTTCACTCCAAAAATGTCATCCCGTCGGTTGTGCATAAATGTTTAAAGTTTCCATTTTTCAATGAGATATTTATTATACATCATAGTGGCATTAATCCTCTATCTTCTCATGGGAATTTCTCATTGGATTTCTTTTGGCTTGAACCTATGAAACCTATTAGGCCTTGTGAGGACTTCTTTTTCAAATTCTATCAAAAATTTAAGGCAAAGCGCATAGCAAAGTTATCCCTTACCAGTATGCCTCAACCCACGATTGAGCCTCCTATCCTTGACAAAACTAGGTTTGAACCAAAAGCTCTTCCAAGTAACCAAGATCAAAACATAGAAAATCCTTCACCTATTTCATATAAGAGACCACAAGATTACCAAAGAAGTCACATTGTGCTTCCTAAATTCAAACAAGTTTACAAAGCTAAAGAGAAAGTGGTTGAACAACCTCCCATGGTTCCTTTTGTTCCTCCCTTAAGGGAAGAAAAGAAACCTATGGTTGATAAACCCACCCCTACAAAATTGCAACTTGAAAATCGAATGAAAAGGAACCCAAATTCTAGAGAGAGTAGGTGTAGACATCATGCTATTTCTTATTTGTTAGAAGCAAAAGAAGAAGAAAAACAACATAGAAAATAAAAATCCAAACTTACCTCAAGCAATGCATGATGATTCTCCACCTTCACCGAAACAAGAAAATCTTATATCTCGAACACTACAAGAACAAGCATCTTCTATGGAAATTATCATTAGACCTTCTATTGTGATTAACTTGGATGATGACAATAAAATTGCAAAGATTGATGAGGAAGTGCATAGGAGTTAAATTTATTATTTTCATTTTCCATGATCTTAAATGATAGTAATCATGATGACCCCCCTACAAAGAGTGATTCACCACGTGCTAAACTTGGTGATTGTCCTATTTTGGCACTTGGCGTTGTCCCTTTGACTAGTGTCTACCTTTCACATATGATGAACAAGATTGAGATGTGAACAACCTCTTATAGGTTGACTCACATGTGCCTTACTAGTCTTTTCCATTTTTTCTTTTTCATGTTCTTTTTGTGATTGTATGTGTGTAATGTGATCCCTCATACTATTTTGTTTGGTGTTCCTTCATGTGTATTCCTCTATTTGTACCTTCATTCTTCTATATGTCATAAAACTTTATCTTTTATTTTGTCTTGTGTTTTCCTTTTGGGGATGATGCAAGGCTTTAAGACATTCAGGTCTCTTCCATGTTGACCCAAAAGCTTTTCTTTTTTTTCACTTTGTATGTGTCATTCTTCAAGTTTCATGAGTTATTTAGGGAATGATGATGTTTTCAAGCTCTATCATATCATTGTAGCAAAGACATACACTGACCACAAATCTGTGGATCCCTTATGTGTGATTTTAGGATTTTATTTTGGGGGCAATGCCTTTTTCATGGCGTAGCTTCATTTGGAAACATATATTTGACATAGGTATTTCCAAATAAGCTCTCATGTCTTCTTTATTGTTAGCATTTATCATTTTCTAATTTCAAGTAATTTCTTAGTGCATGGTGTTAGCAGTTTCTTTAAAGTGGGGGCATACATTGGCATTATCATTTTCAGAGATCTTGGACTATATACCTTATGTTTCATTACACAATCTTCTTACTTCTTGCAATGTGTTTTCTTCTTGGTGGAATCATTGGGTTTGATGTCCTCCAAGAGTGTGACCTTTCTTGTCATATGACTTTCCTCTTAGTGATGATGCTATGCATTGTATTCCGTAAGTTACGAATCTTTTATCCTAGACTTTTCCTCTCTTGGAGACATTGCGCATGATGATCCCTAAGAGGAGACCTTACATGAACTAAGAAAACCCCTTTTGAACATGTCTTATCCTATTTTCATCTTTTTCATAAGTTATTAGCATAATTAAGCTTGCTAACCCTATGAAGCTCGAAGTTTCAACCCTTTTTCATGGCCAGCAAGCATAACACAATTTCCTTGTCATGGAACCTTTTTTGTTCATAAGTGTTTAGCATAGTGCAGCTTGCTAAAATTTATAAAGCTCAAAGTTTATATTGTGTGGTGCCTTATTAAAGTTATCAAAGGTATAACTTTGGTATGGTATCAGAGCCTAATATTATTCTCTCATTTACCACCCTTGAGGCCTCACCTAGTGGACAATGGATTTCACTAGCATGTGTGAGCATGCATTATTGTTTGCATAGTGGACAATAAGTTCCACTTGTAAATTTTTTTGGAAAAATAGTTGAGGCATGATCCACATCACGTTAGATGGTCAAGGCTTGATCCACCCCCTCTTTCTTTTTCTTTCTTTCTTTGAGTCTTTGGCATTGTATGATTGAGTATTGTGTTATTGCTACATATATATGTTTAACATAGGCATGTGTCTCCCTATGCCTTTATTGGTTTTACCATGATACCTTAGATCTTGGGGGCTTGATCACCCTCTGTGATCTTTGTTGTCTTATCTTTCCAACGATTGCACAATTAGGCCTCTCTTGATTGTCTAATTTAGTGTGAATTTGACACAAGTCATCCTCTCACTAAAGTGGGGGCTAAATGTAGTGTTGAAAAATGTATCCCTTTTACATTTTCTCACTTGTTCGGGCCCTCCTAATTAAATTGGACTTAATAATGCCTTAATTTAGTGTTGTTAAATACACCCCTTTACATTTCCACACTTATTTGGGCCCTCTTAATTTAATTGAGCTTAATCGGGCCTTAATAAGCCATGTTATTCATTTACAAGCCTAATAAATTACATTTTTCAAAGGGGAAACCTGAAAATAACTAATGCATAAATATAACACTTTACCTTGATCAATGTGTGTTCCAGGAATAGGGACTTGGGACCCATTTGTCCATGGGTGAATGGGTCCTCCCTAGACCTTTGGACATAAATTTTAATTATATTTTTGGTGGTATTTTAACATTTTCAAATCTATAATTCAATGTTAGCTTGTGATATTTGAATTTTGAGAAATGAAGGATACATACCTATAAATACAAGGTTATTTCACTAAGTTTCACCTAGTATTTTTGGAGAACTTCTAGAGCACTTTCAAGAATAATTTCACAAGAGTAAAGTTGATGATCAAGGGCATTCAAGAGAATATATATTAGAGATTTATTGCAGCATTCAAGATCCATCCATCATGTCAAAGTATTCTTGCATCATGCATGTTTTTGGAGCTAACATTGTGATGTAGGTTTCAAGATCAATTCAAGAATTCAAAGCATCAAATTCAAGTGTCAAGATCCACATAAAATTCAGCCATTTCATGCAAGTTGCAGATCTCCTAATATCTCCATTATAAAGGTTTCATTCAAGGGTTTGGTGAGTGTTAACATAGCTTTGTTCATTCTTCATTCCCTCTTTCATTTATTATTTCAATTCAAGGTTTTATTACCAAAATGGGGTTTGACCAAGGAAAACCCCTATTCACCCAAAAACAAACATGTTTATCTCTTATGTGTGTGATTTTAGATTTAGGTTGAAGAAAGATTGAAGACCTTTTGAAGAGCAATATTTAAAAAGTTGTCAAAGTTGTCAAATCATAGAATCTAACCTACAAATCTGATTTTTGACTTTCTGACACTGAAACCTGGACAAATGAAAAGCTATAAATTTGTATCAGAGGCTCTTGAAAGTTGCAGAAAAACCATGATCAAAGACCCATTCACCCATGGGTGAATGAGTCCCACTAAACCTTCTAAAAAATACCTCTTGGTGACTGGTAAGCACATCTTTTCCCTTCTCAAATATGCATTTAGTTTTCTGGTTCTGCAAATATTGAGTTTAATCTTATTGTTTCAAGTGTTAGATTACAATTTGGAGTTGATTTGTGTTGGTGTTTCAATTTGCACCTCTGGAGTGTGTATTGGAAATGAACAGATATGAATAGATAAACTTCTATTCAAATTATGAGGGGAAGCTCCCTCTTTTGTTGTTGACGCATAAAAATGAATGTAGACTAAATTCCTATTTTTTTACTCAACTGAGAGCACAAGGTTTATAAAACTCTATGCGTTGCAGCTGAGGTTTTTCTTTGGTTTCATAGATCTCAAATACAACTAAGCCTACTTTATAACTAGCCTATCTCCTCAAGTAAATTTAGAGCAAGAGGATTTAGGAGCAATTGGGAATGGTTGGATCACTTAGACAAAATGTCTCTCATAATCCATTCAAAGGCTCATTGCTCTTTCAGATTTACGTTGAAATAAAGTTTATGCAAGTAAACATCAAATGATAAACTATATCTCAAGATTCCCTTGGAGGCGAGGTGCTCTTTTCGAGGTGTACTCTAAAATAAAGGTTATTAGAAACAACAACAAATGATAATCCTAATCTCTAAATTCCCTCGAAGGTGAGGTGCTCTTTTCGAGGTGTAGATTGAAAGAAAGATTATAGACACAACAAGTATGAAAGATCTTGAGAATTTTAGATCAAAGGCTCATTACTCTCCTAATTTATTATCTCAAACTCAATCAAAAATTTCACTTTTGGGACAACAAATTGTATGAAATAGGACAATCATCCAACATTACGATCAACCAAAATACACTTGAAAAATATTAAACCCAAATACATGAACAATAAGAACACAAGCAAATAACTCAGTGTTTTTTATAACAAGTATGATTCAAGAACATATACTAAGTAAACAAAGTTGTAGGATTTTGAGCTCGGCGTTTTGCTACCGTGAAGTAAAGTTAAAAAATAATGAGCAAAGGTTGCTATTATTTATAGATGCTCAAAGGAGTAGGGAACCCTAAAGTATCCTTGAGTTAACATTTAGTTCTTGCCAATCATCAAGATTTATTCCTATGTCTAAATATAGGTAACCTAATAGTTAACTGGAAAGGCTACTTTAGTTAACTGATTCTAAACTAAAAATAACTCCAATGAATAAAGGTGTCTCCAAAAATAGACATGCATAAAATGTGGGACAACGAGTTAACTTAGAAAGAGGCATCAAGTTATCTGCTTGTCATGAGCCCACTGCACACCTAGAGTTCTAATGGTATTCAACCCTCTAAACTGGCCCTAAAAGGCTATCAGGCATACGAGGTATGAAACCATGTGGACTTTGAGTGTTTACACCTATCAAATTATCCAAATCAACCATTGGTTGTGCTCGATGTAAATCGGTGTTAGCCGTCTATAGGGAGTCATGAAGCAGGACCGATTTGGTCTTGTATTCAACTTGAGAGAATTACATTATGAAAATCTGGAAGATTGACTAGGCACACACCTATACTTGAACAAATTTTCATGATGGATAAAAATAGCTTCCTCGAGGGGCAATTTTTATGAAAATTTCTGAGACGAGGATTTTGTTGAGAATATTTTTTTGAACAAACCCAAAATGATTGATTTTAAAAAAAGTGACTTTTTCTTTGACATGCAACAACCCCTTGGGGAAGAAGCTTCAAAAGCTATTTTTTCTAGAAAATTCTGGCACATGGGTATTGTAGGCACTTGTGATCAAACCTAGTTCATCAGTTTCTGAAAGAAGTGACTTTTTTTAGAAACCCTAGAAACTAGAAACAGGGGCAACTTTTTTGGAAAATTCTAACACGTGGGTTTTGTGGCCAATCTCATGCTAAACATACCTAGAAGGCCAAATCTGTGAAAAAATGTTGTTTACTTGGACATGCAAGAATAGAAGAAATGTGTGGGGAGAAGCTAGAAGTTATAAACTGTTGTCTTGGAAAATGATGCTTGGAGGTGAAGTATTGTGAAAAATGTCCCTCTATGCAACCTAAACCTAGAATTATGAACACTAAAAATGGCTTTCGTTAGATCTTCAAATTGTGTTGGAGAGAAAATATCTATGTTTGAGCTCTTTAACCTACAAATAATAATGAATTACGATGCCTGGATGCTTGAGATATATCAATTTAACATTGAAGCATCAGTTAGGGCATCTAATTCATGATTAAGGAGTCAATTTTCATGATTGGAAGCTAACTAAAAGAATCCACAAATTTTGGGATGCCTAAGCTTGAGAAAGTCTTCAAAATCCTTAACTGGGAGTTGACTTTGGATGCCACCTTGCCAATGTTAAATATTTTCAACTTTTTTCTTGATAGAAAACCTCCATTCGATCCTGAATTCTAGTCACCTAATTGATTATGAAGCCTTGCTAATAGATTCATTGCGGAGTTGGATCAACTTTGAAGAGATGTTAATAGAGGTTGCGAACCTTGAAAATTGAATCTGGTGGCTTGAATTCTTTGGTGCATTTTCCCAAAAGAGTTCTTTTTCTCTCCAAACTTATTCAATTTCTTGGATGATTTTCAATTTCCTTAATTTGACCCTCCATGCTTTAATCTACAACTTTTGGTGATTGACGATTCCCACGAACTAGATGTTGAATCCATCGTGAAGCTGGAAGAATTTTGGAAAGGATGATGTATGTGCAAGTTATGAAAATTGATTTATGAGGCTCAAATTCTTGGGTGCCCCTAGCGTGTAGGGGCACTTTTGTGCTTTTGAGACACAATTTACACTTTGTAACCCTTGACGAAATGCTCCAATTCGACCCTCGTTGCTAGGAGTTTGACTGCTCTGATGTTTGTGCCGACGATTTCATCATGAAGTTTGATCAACTCTGAAGGTGTCTTCTTGGAAGCTACGAAGCTTGAAAGCTGGGTCTTTTTCTAGAAGGGTGCATTTTCCTTTGTACTTAACGAATTCTTCACGTCTTTCAATTTTCCTTCATCTCTAGCATTTTATGCTTGATCCTTGTTTATGAGTGTTTGACGGGTCTTGTGGACTGGCAACTTGATTCATCGTGAAGCTAGAAGGATGCTAAGAGGATGTATTGGAGAGGACAACTTCCAAAAATCACATTTGGTTGCCTAAAATGATGGGCGCCCCTAGCCTGCACGGGTGCAGTTGCTTTGATGTTCATCGATTTATCCTTCATTTCACGTGCTCGCTAGATCAAAAACCACTATTGATTGATATGTCTTCTAAGTTGTTTGTTAGATTCATCATGATCATGGGCTGAATCTAGGGAGATCATCTAGAGATTACTAATCTAAGAACTAACATATGAGAGATTTCATTCTTGGGTGCCCTTGTCCTATAGGGGTGTAGTTTCCTTGATAGACTGCCATTTTGGATGACTCTTGCTCTCAACATCTTTCACCTCTGCCTTCATTTGTTGGTGTTTGATGAATCTGGTGAAATTACATGACGATTCTCGCAAAGCTAGTAGAATTCTGAAGAAGATGACTGGTTTTGAAATTATTAACAATTGTAGTTGGCCTCTTGAATTCATGGGTACCCCTAGCTAGAAAGGGTGCATTTTGACTCCAGATTTAGTCACTTTTTGATGATTTTCATCTTTCTTGAGCTTCGGAATTCACCATGTCATCGACTGTGTTGATTGTAATCACTGTATGTCGATTGCGCTTGCTATTTGTGTGCAACACCAACACCAATTGTTCACATTCTTTTCGACTGCGTTATCACCGCTACTGATGTGTTGACTATGTTCGCCATTGCATGTGTATGATCTGCAAAGCTTCCAACATTCCAAACTTTGTTTTTTTTTTTGCATTTTTTAACTTTTTGAAATTTCCCTCCATCACGAAGCATCATTTCGAGCATATTTCACCATAGACTCCTTTTTGTAGCATCTAAAGCTTAGATCTTGATACCTAGTAATGGCCACTTGCCATTTATGACCTTAGAGGTCCTATATTTTCTCCTGAAAAAGTGAAATAGAACCACCAAAGTAGAACTGACTTTTTGTGATTATGACTTGACCAATGTGATCGTGAAGTGAAATTGACCCATCAAAATCATTGATTCATTTCTAGAAAGGTCCTATTTTTTAAGGTTTTCCTAAAAACAAGGGTTTTAAACCCTAATTTTAAATTTTTCAAAATCTGCAAGTATCCTTCTTGACATAAACCCACAAAATCCCATGTTTTGTTTGATCTAAAATTGGATTTTGACTACAATTTTACAAGATTTAGACCATTTTTACCAAAATACCTTATTGAAGCAATTTTTTTTATTTTGGGTACAACAATTTGCTATTTTTAGCTTTTCTCCCCAAAGTGATGTTTGACCTTGACCCCCATCCTTTAGTCATAAGGAAATTTGAAGATTCTCACATTTACTTGATTCACCTAAGGGTTGTTGGTCAATTATTTGTGGGGATCTCATTTCCTAATGAAATAAAGGAAAATAGGTCTATCCATTATCATTTTGGTGAACACCCCATTTCATCACATCCCCAACTATTTTTCATTGTTTCAGACCCTTATTAAAGATTATTTATTCTTAACAAAATTCCTAACACTTTCCCAAGCTCTCTATGTGTTGCTAAACATATTAAACAAAAAAAAATTAACATAAAATTTTCCAAATATAATATTATTGAGATGTAAAGTTGCCTATTTTTTACCTTTTTAAGGCTTAGACAAATAAATATTATTTATGACTAAAAATTTTCATGACTCACTACTGTTGAAAGCTTTCAAAATCTATTTAACTGCATTGAAGCTTGAGATCTTTAAGACCCAATCCATGAATATTTTATGGGAAAAAACACTAAGACCACTTTCTAGCTATCTTTTTTTGTTACCTTTTCCATTCAAGCAAATAAATTCTCTAATCTTGTTTTGAATCCTCTCAATTTGATAGCTTTCAAATAACTAGGAAATATAATAATAAATGTTATAAGAATATAAAACTTTCTTAAAAGCCTATAATTCTTTTAGCTAGAGAAAGAAGATGTTTTCCATTTAATATTTTATTTTTAATGTTCTAAGCACCCATTCCTATATATAGAGATGGGTCAACTAAAAGATAGATACCAATATACTTTACAATCGTGTTTGGAACTCCCCATTACCAATTCAAAATTTTAAATGAATCAAGAGGAAAATCATTCCAACTTAATACAATAGACTTACTATGAGATAATTTTCTTACAAAATAAATTTAGTCTATCCAAAACATTGTCATTTTTTTCTTTGATCATCTCAATAAATAGTGTCGTAGCATAAAAAAACTATACATTTATTAGCTTTTTATTATCAAGAAAATACCTTTAATAGGATGATTAAGCATCTTAGCATCTAAAATGTAATGTTTTGTGTGAACAACAATAACAAATAGACCAAGGGTCAAAGGGAATTATTTCCTAATAAATATTAGAAGAAAAAAAGGGATATCAAGGATCCATTAACATTAATTTGGGCAAAGGAAGCTTTAAATGAAACTTTAAGTCATTTGAAAAAAAAATCCAAAAATAAAAAATCTTGTAAAACATCAATAGAAAATTCCAATTATACCTTATCATAATATTTTTCAATGTTAAGAAGAATCATGCTAACATTCTTACTAGAAAATATTCCCAATTCAACCCCTCCCACTTAATTATCAAATTTTCTAAAATATATCTTCCTTTTTTGAACCTAGACTAATTAATAGAAACAATTATTTGGCATGAAATCGGTCAATCTAAGATTTGGGAGAAATTATTTTGTAAAACACATATAAAAGGGTGATAGGTCTCCAAATTTTCACTGCATTCTTATCCCCTTCCTTAGGTAAGAGTTCAATAACTCCCCTATTGATCTATTAACCCCAAGGGAAACCTTTTCCAAAGCCTCATTATAGACAACACAAGGATCTTTAGCTATCATACCCCTATTGATTTTATAAAATTTAGTAGGGATATCATTAATTAATGTGGATTTAACATTACTAAAGGAGTTAATGGTTCTAATAATTTCACCTTTATAAAATTTCCTACATAACTCCTTAGCATATTCATCCTTGACTTTTCTAGGAATAATTTTTTCACGAAACCATTTGGCTTCAAGATTATTCTTAATATCATCACATGATAAAATATTTTGATAAAAAATTGGAAAGGTGTCTTTTATTTCCTCAAGATTGTTGGATTTAGAGTCATCAATTCCAATATGGCTAATTTTTTCTTTATTATATTATATTTTAAAATATTAAAAATAAATTTGGAACTTGATCACCTTCTTTTAGTGACTTTAACTTAGCCTGAATTTCCCCCTTGATTCTTATAATTATTTAAACATATCAATTGATGTTTAGTTCTAGATAGTTATTTATGAAAATTATTATCATCAATTTAGTTTTATATCAAAATTTCTAAATTAATAGCTTTTCTTGTAGGTAACATTCATTTTCTTTCCTCTGAAGAGCCCTTTTCCCCAAAAAATTGAAAATATTTTACCAAGAACTAATCAAACTATCCCATCATTTCATCACAACATTATCATAAACAAATAAGTAATAATGTTTCTCATAAAAAAATATTCTATCAAGACAATCTCTATATTTTAAAAGAGAAACATTTAATTTGAAAATTGAAAATATTTTACCAAGAACTAACCAAACTATCCCATCATTTCATCACAACATTATCATTAAACAAATAAGTAATAATTTTTCTCACAAAAAAATATTCTATCAAGACAAACTCTATATTTTAAAAGAGAAACGTTTAACTTGAATAAAATATCTTTCAAACATGGATCCTCTTGTAGTTACTTGAGAATCTAAGAGAGGCTTTAATAGGAAGTAGTTAGTTATAGTTGATGGATATACCTGCATGAGGTTGTTATCACTACTAGACATAAAAAAAAAAATACCTCTTTATTAGCAAAAAAAATTCCAAGTCTATAATAAAGTATTTTCCCTAGAATTTTGATTATTACACCAAGTCAACCAAACCATTTTATTACTAGATTTATTTTTCTCAAGAGGTTCTAATATATTAATAATTATCTTCATTCTAGACTAAAAATAGCTCATTACCTTTCCATAGAGCACCCCTACCTTTATTTTATCTTCCTTGTATTCCAATATATTAAAATCTCTACCTATGATCCAAGGGATCGTGGGGAGAGAAAGTGCCATTTAATTCCACAAAACACATATTTCTTTATAATCTTTTGGACCATAGATAGAGCATTCACCAAATTTAAAACCATTATTTTCAAGAATGACCCAAACCATTGTTGAACACTCGAAATACTGAGAGCCTGGGGGGTGAATCATTAGTCTATGAAACCACTTAACCATTTAAACATTTATTTCAAGCCTCATATTCACTTTGCAATAAGGAAAGAAACCATGAAATAATCATCAAAGTACATAACACATGAACACCAGTTTTTTATGTGGAAAATCCCAAAAGAGAAAAACCACGGTGAGGATTAGATCACAATATATTATAATTGGTTATAAGATATTATAAAAAGTCTCATGCCAGGTGGACTCACTATCTGGTGGACTCACTATCCACAGAATAAGAGAAATAGTGAAAATGGCTCACTTCTAGACAAGAGGGTTGGCTCACTTCCAAGATTGAACTACTAAAATGCATCTACAAGATGCAGGAAATACAGTTTCATTGAAGCTCAAAATATTGAATCAACACACTTCATATTACTCTACTCTAACACTCTGCTCTACTTTGCATTCACATCACATTCACATGCTCTTCTTATGAATTCACATCACACATATTCTATAGTACATCTCACATCTCATCTTCTCCCCACAACACCAAAAATGATCTTACACTTATACCCACTACATTCGCAAACACCTACAACATCAATTAGGTTGACCTAATCAGATGTATCATTCCAAACAATAACTTGTCAGCTCAATATAAAACATACATACTTCACACCTTAATTTAAAATTTGTAATATATCAAATAGGTCTTCATGGACCTATAATAGCTTCCAAATAACCTATCAACACTTCCTTTAACTTCGCATGACCCCAAATATATTAGGTCAACACCGTTGGTGAACAACACCAAAATACGCCAACTAATTATCCACAAATTGTCATGCAAAATTCCAAAACACATGCCACTTGGACTACACACTCATTTGACACTTGTAAACACTCCCACAAATCTGCATAACCAAATATTACTCTATGGTAGAATGCAAACCATTCCAAATAGGTACTTTGCACTGGCAACAGTGTCACTTGCAAATCCAATATACTATCAACCATAAATTTTGCAATAGAGGACATAAATATATGAAACTTTGGATTTAAGATCCTCAAACACACCCCAAAATTATCTTAGAATCGCAGTCAATGATATCTCAAGACAAACTAATGCGTAGCAAAAAATTGATGCTTTGTACATTGAAAAATTGTGTTATGGACTTAGTCAAATAATCAATCCATTTGTTCTTCATCAAAGCAAAACATCTACATCTCTATATTGTATTACCATATCCATACTTACTCATGTCTCACTAACCAACTATACATAAATCTTCACATCAAATCACAATGTTGACATTGATGATAACACTATATAAGGTCATGCTCATGTTGCAAACAACCATACTAATGACAATCTCCTAAAAATTCCAACAATCTCCCCCTTTGTCATTGATGGCAACATGTATCATCTCTTATCCATATCTTCTTCAAACTATTATCCCCCTTTGACATCAAGGGCAAAGGGTGCATACATATTTTCATGTTCTATTCTCCCCCTTTGACATCATTTACCTAAACTTGTTACTATTTTTCTTTCTCCCCATTTCATATATGCATTTATGTATTAAAACAACTACCCCTAACACTATTATCCAAATAAGCTGATCAAAACTTTCACTAGTATACTAACTTCTAACTTTTGCATATACGCAATGAAATTTGAAAAAGTATAGATGGAAAAAAATATACACAAATTAACTGAAAAAAGTGTATAACACCTACAAGTTGAAAGGTGTGCCTACCAAAACTTTTTACCATATTCCTAGTGGTTCTTTGCCATACCAAGCATGTGGTTCATAGCCTTAAACTCCATGAGGAGTTCTTCACCTTTATCCAGAGTATTAGGTACTGGATTTAACTTTATTGCTTGCTCCACACTATTCAAAGCATTGGATATAGGTGTAAACTTTGCATTCACCAAGTCTCTGAGCTATTCAAACTACATTATGATATTTTCTCTTTGTTCCTACAACTGGAAGAATTGTTCATGCAAATTTTTAATTGTTGCTCTCATGGATCCATTTGCATCATTCATCATATCATAGGCACCAAATTCCTTATCAATCTAGGACTCAATGGAATCCATCTCAACCTTTTATGTTCTTGGTGGAATTGGGCCACTTCAAAAAAAATTTAAATAAATCCTTAGCTTCTTCAAAACAACTTTGCATATCTTTCAGATTGCTATGTAGTTTACCATGTGCAATGACACACTTGTCTATTATGTTCACTAATCTTCTATCATTCATCTTATTATTTATCTCCTTCTCTAAATTTTCTTCAAGACCAGCAAAATATTCTTTGAAAGAATTAATTAAAAGCTTCAATTTTCGCACACAAGATAAAGAATTATCAACACTTACTTTGAGAATACTCCCCTACAACACCTTCACTATTTCATTTATCAGCTTTGCACTCTTTTGATGTGTCTGCAAAATTTATTTTCTAGTGGAGGCGTGAAATGCATGATCGAGTTGTAACTTGTGTAGGGGAGACATTTTGTCCATATCCACTTGCCCATGTTGCATTGAAATTTATGGTAATTGAGCAGAAACAATAAGTTGGAACTTTAATTGCATGCTCAATGAACTCTTCAATGAATCTTCATAGGTTTCAAAAAATTCTCAAACCGTATTCACATTTCCTTCATCCTTCTTTTCCTTTGCATTTTCCTTGTCACCAATATTATCTTTTGTTTTCTCTTCATTCTTCTCAGCATTGTTAAAACTTGTCTCATCCTTCTTCTCATCATCAACTGATTTTTCATTGTTATCTAAAGGAGGCATATTTTCTGTATTTTGTGCCTCATTAATCTATAGGTTGTCTTGTACAACCTCTTCTTCATCATTCTTCTCCTTCTGCAACTCTTCATAATTTGCTTCTCCAACAATGTTTTCTCCTACTGAACGAGTGTTATTAGTAACATTTCCTTCTTTTGTAGCCACATTCTCCACTATCAAAGGGATATCATTTTGCACATCCTCCTTCTCTGCACCATGCTCAGGTTGAGAATCTTCCTAATGTATATCTTCTGGAATATTATCTTCTAGATCATAAACATCATCATATATTTTTTCTTTAGTGTTTCGGGTCATACCTAACCTTTTTACCAAATTGGCAATCTTCTCAACCGATTCATTCTCGAGCAAAACAATATCATTTTTTATCTTTTCTCATTAGGGTAGTGACCCTTTTCTTAGTTTTGAATTCTTTATTGTATAATTGAGCTAATTTAGCTATGTCTTTAAAAAAAAAAGGGGGGGGTAAAAACTTTATTGAATCTCATAAAAGAGCATTACACCAAAGCAAAGGGTTGAAGCCTGAAGGAACTGAAAAGAATAATCTAGATAGAGAAAGAGACAAAATCAACCAACACTAGCTCCATCCTCAGTAAGAACCCTCTCTAAGTCTAAACATAGCTCATGGGGGATCTATACCCATTCTTCAATCTTCCAACAATCCAAATGCTCAGAAGCCCATTTGGCCAGGCAATCAGCTATCCTATTCCACTCCCTTGGAATATGGAAAAATGACACCATCTCCATCAAAGTGCCAATCTGCAAGATCTGTTGCACTATCACCACCAACTACCAGCTAACCTCTGACACCTTTTGTTCATTAAGCAAGTTGATCAGAACCTAAGAATCTGATTCACAAATAACCTGACATCACCCCAAAGCCTAGGCCCTTTCCAAAGCGTAGAGGATCGTCAAACCTTTCATAAGGTTGATAATCTACAAACCTTTATGGATAGAAAAGAGGAAAACCACTGAACCAAAAGAGTCCCTGACAACCCCAACAACTCCAACAAGTGCCAGATTTCCCCTGGAAGAACCATCAATATTAACCTTCAATGTGCCAACCGAAGAGGGCTTCCCATCCCCAATCTTTGAACACGTTGCCTCACTTGCCTTCCTCTCTTGCAACAAGCAAAGGTTGAGGATAACCTGAGGATACCCAGCCTAGCCACTATCTTCACATCCCTTTTCTCCAATAGTACACCACCTCTCCCTTATATTCAATCGTCTCATGAATCATGCATAGGATTCTAAGCCACACCTGTTGTATCTGTAAGTTTTCACCTCTAAAAATCCTCCTATTCCTTTCTAGCCAAAACTCCCACAATAAGAAAATAGGCCCAACACACCATGCTTCTTGCAAAAAGGGATCCAACGAGGGAGGTCTTCCCAAGCTAGTCCAAAAATCCACCAAGGAGGAGGCATGAACACAAGGGTTGTTCTAAACTCCCCACCAAGAATGTCAAAGCTACAAAGTAAAAGGACATTGAATTTTTTTTTGAGATGAATCCTCCTCACCTCCCCCACAAAGAAAACACATAGAGGGGCCCTGAAACCCACACTTCTGAATATTATCCCATGTCAGACACCTGTTCCAAGCCAAAGTCCAAATGAAGCAGTTACACTTCGGCCAAGAGAACTTATTCCACACCTTATTCCACCAAGGAACTTCCACCCCCTTGATCCTTTGAGAGAGCAACCTCTGGTAACCAAAAGCAATAGTAAAAGTATCCTTCAGGTTAGGAGACCATGAAAGAACATCCTTATACATGAGGGAACTGCACTATCTACCAAAAAGAATATTATGAAGCACCACACACTCCTCTTCCATACCCACCACTGGCCACTCATCAAGATTCCTCCACCTTGCACTCAGCAACTACTAATGAAAAGAAAGCAACCTAATTCACTCACCCTCAACCAACCAACATCACAAAATCTCCATAATAAGGTCAACAAGTTAGAAAACTAAGAGATAATGGGGGGGTAGCCATCCCAAGAATCATACCAAAATTGAGCCTCTGTCCCACGTTTACATATCCAAAATAAGCCATCCTTGACAAGCGCAACTCCTTTCTTGAGACTAGACCAAATTGTCGACCCCTTTCCCACCAAAGGGTAGTGAGGGATATATTTTTGAGAGATATCTTGGAAATAAGTGTGGGATAGAATCTGGCCCAAATCTAATCCTGCTCAATGCACCACCGCCAATAAAGTTTAGCTGCCAAAGCTGTACCTGCCAACGAGGACTGCCTTAACCCCAAACCACCATACTGCTTTGGGCTACACATAGTATCCCATTTAACAAGACTCCATTTGGAAGACAACAAGTTGCCATCCCATAAGAATTATCTTCCTAATGAGTCCAACTCCCTAACAAAACCCATCGGGGCCACCTGAATCATACACCGATAGATGGGGAGAGCCTGAACCATAGATTTTAGCAACTGAACACGACCCGCAAAGGACAACTAATAATCGGTCCAATGAGTAAATTTTGCACAAAATTTATCCAAGATAGGAAGCCATGAATCCCTTGGTAACCTGTCCATTGAGATAGGAATCCCAAGGTAAGTCAATGATAGAGCCCCATTTTGAAACTGAAGAATACGAGCAATTCTACTCTGAATGGGAACCGGAGTGTTGAAGAAAAATATGGAAGACTTATCCTCATTGATTAATTTCCCTAAATACACAAGATAAATATCCAAAACCTTGTGCAGATTCATGGCTTCCCGAATAGTGGCCATACCCATCAAAGTTGTATCATCCACAAACTGCAAATGAGTCTGTGAAGGTAATCACCTCCCCAGTGCCACCCTTGAATTAGGCCCAGCTCCACATGTCTTCTCAATAAGAGGCCCAAACCTTCAACAAATAGAATAAACAAGGAGAGAGAGGGTCATCTTACCTCAATCCTCAAGAAGCACCAAAAATCTCAGAATGTTCCCCATCAATTAAAACAAAGATAGAGACCAACACAACAAAACTCATAACCCATTGAATCCACTCTTCTCCAAAACCAAAACCAACTAGAACCTTCTGGAGGAAGGACCACTGAATTCTATCATACGCCTTAGCCATATCAAGCTTGATAAACATAGCCTTTTATTTGGAGGCCATGGAGTGAATGGTCTTCGCTACAATAACAACTCCATCCATAATCTATCTACCTTCCATAAAACCATTCTGCTTCTTAGAGATGAGCACTGTAAGCCACTTTTTCAGCCTTTCAACAATTAGTTTGGAAATAATCTTATAAATAACATTGCAAAGAGATATGGGTTGAAAGTGGCTTAACCTATCCACCCCCTCACACTTGGGAATGAGAGCAAGGAAGGTAGAATTGAGAGCCTTTAACATCTGATTATTCCTCTGAGATTATTGGACCACGACCAATAAATCTAGCTTGATAATCTCCCAAAAATCTTGAAAGAACTTAATTAGGAAGCCATTAGGGCCTGGGGCTTTCCCCTTCTTCATCTGAAACACAATCCCCTCCAAATGCTCCAGAGAAATCCCCCCCATAAGATGATCCATCATTTCCCTTCAAACCAAGGAAGGGATACAAAAAAGGACCTGAGCTTCCTCCACATAACCATCCTGCATATCCTCCCTGAATAGGGAAGTAAAATACTGAACAAATTCATTTGAAATATCCTAAAAGGAAGAAAGAGTTTCTCCCCTATCATCGACCAAAATAGGAATATAGTTACCATGACGCATAGCCTTCACAAAATTGAAGAAGAAATCAAAATTTATATCGCCTTCCTGGAGCTACTCAACTCGGGCTTTCTATTTCCAGAAGACTTCCTCCCTCAACTCCCACTCTTCCAAAGCTTTTAAGGCCCTTGAATCCTCCTACAACAGATCCTCAGCCACCCCATTTTCCCTAATTATCCTCGTAATACCATCCAACTCAGCCTGTGCAACAAACTTCGCTTGGAAAATATTTCTAAAGCATTGTCGGTTCCAACACTTAAGTTGATACTTGACAAACTAAAGAAGCTTGGAAAAGACATACATTAAAGTACCATAGGAGGGCTTACCATACCTCCACCACTGAGCAACATAGCCATAAAGATTAGGATGACGCAACCACATAAGCTGAAATTTGAAAGAGGGATTCTGAGGCATCCGAGCAGAAAGGATAGTAAGCCTTATAGGCCAATTATCTAAACCCCTCTAATCAAAAATCTCAGAGCTAGAAGACCACATACCGCCAAACCAAAAGTAGGAGACCATGAATCGATCTAGGCATTCCATAATGCAATAATCCCCAACCCTCTGGTTGTTCCAAGTGAACTATCCATTGTCGGGCTTGATATCAACAAGATTCAAGGCTGAGATATTATCTTGAAGCAACAACGCAGAGGGCTCCAGCCTCATCATACCACCCCATTTCTCAACAAGCTTAGTAATAGCATTGAAATCTCCCCAATGATCTAGGGGTGGTAAGGAGCCATGCTACGGAAAAATTGAATATTGGACCACATGAGATGCTTACCCTGGAGCTCCACAAGCACATACACATTGGAAAAAAGAACAAATTCCCCCGTCTCAAAACAAGAGGCCCCCATTGACAGAGAGGACTCAAAAGATACCCACCATTGGGGGAAAATATTCCTAGGGTTCCATAAGCAAGCCACACCCCGATAAGACCCCTGAGCACCAACACACTGACATTCACCACTCTTCCAAAGCTTGGGCACTAAACCCATCATACACTCAACATAAAGCTTAGTCTCCTGCAAAAAGAGGGCATCAGGAGAATGACACCAAACCAATTCTCAAATATTTTTTTGTCGAGGGCCACTGTTTAAGCCCCTAGCATTCCATGACATCACAATCATTTCAAGGGGCCTGAGAAATGAGAATCTAGAGTCTTGACTGACCCTGATTTCACCAGAATCTCCCCTGACATTTTAATCTTCTCCAAATCCTTCTTCCTACCAAGCTTAGAAACTTTATCTGCGCCCCCCCCCTTTCTTAAGATATTTTTGCATAATACCTAATTGATGACTTAATATTCTTACCCACTTCTGAGCCCATTCTCCGCAAGGGATGAGATAAATCCTCACTACCCTTAAAGCTTTAGCAGTAGGATTCGACTCCTCCTGAGCCATCATCTACAAATCTGTGCCCAAATTCAGTGTCCCATGAACTTGCAAAGCAAGAGGGCCCCCAGGACTGAGCCTCTCCTACCCTGAAGCTCCTACATCCTATTCTAAGCATGTTGAGCCTAGAGTTACCTCCTGCTGATGAACCTACATAGCCTCCAAATGAGGTCCCGTTGTTAAGTATCCAAAGTCCCCTGATCCAAATTTAATAATCTCGGATTCACTTCCTGCAGGCTAAGATCATCCAACAACTTAAATCTATTAAAAGTGTCATCATCCTGCCTTTCCTTCAGAGTCCTTTTTTGCCCCTTATTTTTGTTCCGAGCCTTGACAGGAACAAAACCATCATCACCGTCCCCACCACTTGGAATAGGATCCTTTCCCTTGTCAACCCAAGCGAGGAACGAGGAGCCTGAGAAGAGGGAGCCTTTGGAGGCTTGGCCCTTGGAAATCTATGCAATAAGTGGCCATATTCATGGCAAATTCAACATCGAAAAGGTAAGGTTTAATAGTCTAGTTGTTGCACCCATGAGTGAGATCCTAAACACCATTCTATAGAGTCTAGCAATTGTTTGCTTAAGTCAATTTCCACACAAAATTGGGCATATGTCATTACCTTTTTGAACTGTGTCTGCTACGAAGAGCCAATCAGTCTACCAAGCATTGAGGCTAGTAAATGAAAAACATCATCACACCAACATTCAATCGAGAATCTCGACAATCAAACCTAGATTGGAACCCGACTCAGAAGCTCCTTAGCTGGATTGAAACCCGCATGCCATGGTTTAATAAACAAGCCCACCTGATTGTAAAAGTAAGGGCCTCCTTCTAACACCTTAATCCTATCTGCCATACTGTCGAATGTAACCATAAAATAGTTGTTCGCTAGGAGCCAAATCTCCATCTCCCCCACTGGCATCCATGTCCTCTGAGCCTAGGATTCTAAAATTACAACGAGATTCTCAATCCCAAGAACTTATAGTAAACAGAATATCCTATGCCAGCATCTCCATCAGAATCACCACGTTTGGCCTCTCTTTGCATCTTTCTAGACACCCATTAATCTTTGGAATCTGTGACCCCCCTGACGAACCCATCTTAGTCTTCTCTAGATTCAATGAAAAAAGGTTGTTATCGAAAACTTTCTCCACCTATGGGGTAGGTTTAGAGGTAAACACAATGCAAAAATCCATCTTAGGGCTCACCCTCAATGACTCCCCATGCAACATATTTGCAAAGATGACCCTAAATAGGCATGCAAGCCCTCGGGTCCCTTGAACTCACCCTACCCATCACAGAGGGAACCGAGATTGCCCCCACTCAATTTGAAATAGGCTAGCCAAGCCAAAGGCTAAACCAAAATCCCTTCATTAAAGGCACACACCACCTGGAACCACATCCTCAACCCCAAAACACCAAATCCATCAAGGTCACCAACACAGCCAATTTTGGAGCCCTCCCTTGGCCCCTAGCACTCACACCACTTGGATGCATCCCACACCAAATTCAGGCACCAACTTTCTATCCCCCACACGGAGAGTAGACACCTCCTCAATGTCATAAACAAGGCTCCAACCCGCGCGACCAAGGAGACAATAGTGAACAAAATCTCACCTCCGATTTAGCCAACAAAAACCTCCCCCCCCTGAACAACATAAAAGACCCACTCCCGTGAAGCTCCAAACAAGATGAATTCAGAACCTTCCTCCAAAAGTGCATGCAAGCACCGAATGGCCACATGCAGTCCGAGCCTAGATGGCCGCAGCCTCCTGCAGAACTTGCAGAGCCATCTCAAGAACTAATTTAGCTATGTCTTCATCAGATAAGGTAGCACTAATTTTCCCCAAGGCAAATGATCTCAAATTTTCATCTTCATTCATTACCTCTTCTATTCTTGAATACTGTTGGTTGTTTTTTTATATGGGGAACCACCTAAACTCTGAAGTCCTCTAGAAGGATAGCCAACCTTTTATATTCAAGAACATTCAAAATTGGTGGCCAATAAACAAGTAAGGATTTATAGGCCCTTACTCCTACTCTTCAAGCTCTGTGGGACCTAGGAGGGTGTTCCTATTTGTGTTCATTTGATATCAAATTTATCAAGAACATTTCAATACACAGATTAATTCCTAGAATTGTAGATAAAGTCAATTCATTAAAGACTTGGCTAGTCTTTGAACAAATTAACATCTATTGCTAGGAATTAGGTAGTACTTTAGGTTCATTCATTGTAATTGAAATTTTTAATAATTTGGTTCTCACTTCAAATCAATAGCCAGGCATACCCATAACCATTCACTCATAAGATTTAATTAAGAAATAGGCCAGTGCTTCATCAATTGGGATGATGGAGTCAGATATAATAACCCATATATACAAGCTACTGATTCAAATATTGGTGGACTATTTCCATAGTACTTTGCAATATGAAAATTCACAATGCCTGAAACATAACTTCTTATCAAATCCTATGAAATTTATCACAAATCTACAACCCTCTTTTAGCATTTAATCCACTCTTTGAGCTAAAGCAAGAAAGAGAGTCATACATCCAGTCGAAAAACTAAAGATAAATGAGAATACCCTTGATATTTTCATTTATAACTTGCAAAAAGGTACACATGAGAGTATATGTATTAGAACTAAGATTTGTTTCGATATCAGTAATTTCTATAAAACTAATTTCAAGACTATCACATATAAGCCTCATACCCAAGACAATGTATTGTTCTATTCATACTTATATTTCCATATTATGCTCCTTCCTAAGCCGAGCTTCTACCTGGACTATATGACTTCAAAATCCAACCTCCTGTAATTATCCTTGAAATCCCTTTTATAGAGTAAGGGAGCAACAAGCATCAAGCTAAATTATAGTCACATTTACTCAAATTTCACTTTAGTTTCACCAGTCTTCAAAATATTTCCCAAGTAGTTGTAAATCATCATTTGCAGCACAGGGGAGACAAAAATATCAAAAACCATTTCTCGGGGAAGCCAACTAGACTTCCAAAAGGTACTGCATCACAACATCAAAATTTGTACGTTCACGTTGACCACCTGAAGTCACCATCAACACAAAATTCAGAAGACAACAAGAACCCAGATTCACACACCAGCCCAAAGAGACATGTCAACACAAAGGACAAAAAACACTTGAGCATCAACTCAGGAGGGGAGCGGGGTGATATTCTGCCTAGTCAACAAAATAAGAATGCCCACTCGGTGTCCTTATTGAAATTAAAGTTTCCATCACCACCTCATGCTCAGAGTTAGTCAAATCATTCAAGGCCACGAGATATTGGCGATAGCCAAAGTCAGTTTCATCTCCATTGTCAGATGGACCATCTGAGACTTCAATGGGAGATTGATGTCATTCCATGAAAGCCCAATGATACTTGTTTTTCCTTGCATCCTATCTCTTAGGCTGTTCTACCTTCTTTTCCTTTCCTTTGACCAACTCCTCATATACAATTTGGATCCTTAGATGATACGCACGCTTGAGAGTAACACGTGCAGATTTCCTTTCAGCTCTTGCCTTCTTCTTTGGCATTACAGGAACCTCAAGCACATCCTGCTCCTCTTTGGGATCAAAATTTTTAGACTCAAGAAATCTCCTGGACCTCCATACTGGGCTGATAGAGACACTCACCTTACCCATTGTTGATGGAACAATTCACAGAAATACTACCCTCCCACATAAAACAACAAACTCAAACTCTGCAACACTTAGAGAACCTTGTGTGCTCACTCCTAGACTCAATTATCTCAAACAATAAATGATGAGAATAACAAGCAAGGAGTCACCAATAAATAGGCCAGTTGCAACATGAATTCATTAATGTTCCAAGGAAGCTTGCACAAGAAAGCTACCAACCAACTACCTTGATTTTTGAATCTGAGGCGTTGATCACACACCATAAAAAAATCAACGGGCAATTAACCAGAATGGTTAATTATGATACAAAATTAATTTTGCATGCGTTTGATACTTTTTACCAATTAGATGTCCCAAGTGGATAAACACCACTCAATCTACATAATTAATCACATACTTAGCCTGATAAAGCTCATTGTGTCACATATTACCCGTTCACTCGTGGGAATTAATTTGCTCACAAATCACCACCATAAGATAGCGGGAAGCGATCATGATTGATCCTTAGAATATCACTCGTACATTGTGTTGCCTCAAATTCTTTATCCCACGTGTACCAACACCTGACAAAAATGACAACCGCAACTACAAGCATCTCCCAAATCTTGAATGCGTGCGAAGGACTTGGTTGAAAGTTGGAGACGCTCTAGATTTAATGTAGTTTTGACCAAGTTTGAGAAAAAAATATTCTTTGCTAAAGTTTATTCAACCATTTGAAGTAGTCCACGTGGCAGTCGCCTGCATGCCCACTAAAAATGAGAGGCATAGATGGGGCCCTCACGGGATGGTGGGAATTGGTCAGAGTAGTCCACATCACCTACCATCGACCATCGGTCTGAGACCCCTCAAGAGTACACGTCTTCATTAAGACTCAATGGGTCCCTTCATTAGAGTGATAGATGTTACCGTGCCCACTAGCCTGCTCCCAATAATAAACATTAAAATAAAGACCAACGGGTTGGTGGCGAACAATGGAGATCAGGTCATGTTGCTTTGTAATTATTGTAGATCTTCTTTTTGGCGTTATTTGCTGCTTGCAAAAGATATATGGCCCACCTTCTAAGATTCACGTGTCACCACGCCTGCGTGCCCATGTGACTTCTTCACCCTAATAAACAGTATGAATAGGCACGTAGGGAATGACTCAAATGATAAGACGTGTGGTGATGCCTGTCGTTGATCACCTTTAAACCCCTGCATGTCGACCACCTAGAAACATGGGGCCCACCACTAGTGATGACAGATGGAAACCGCCCGCCAACTCATTCATTTATTTTAATAAAAAATAAACAAGAATGGGGTAGCAAGGAGCAGTGGAGATCATGCTATGTGTTTCATTGATCATTGTTGATTCTTTTTGGTACCTCTTGCAGTCTTCAATCAAACACTAGGCCCATAAGACATGTGGCTTAATCCCACCGACTTGTGTGAATAGAATAATAAGGCCAAAAACTAGAACGAATGCACGGGGAATGGTCGAGATTCATCCTTAGTGATTGAATGGCCATCATAAACCTCCATTCTGGCACATGCCGAAAAAGTTAGTTGATAAAATGAGGCCACCCCTAGGTCGATGAGACTTAACCATTAAGGATGAGGACTTTAAAACTTAAGTTTTAGTTCTGAAATATTAGGCCCGACTATGGTAAAGATTTGAAATGGATAACTTGCAGACGGTGATCGACAAAGCTAACCCAAGGGGCTAGTATGGAGAATGATTTTAATGGCTCAAGATGCAACTTAAGTGACTAGTAACCGAGTGCACATGTCAATGAAGGATTATAATGCTCATCATTGATGCCAATAAAAATTTTGAAAGGAGGGTTTGCAACCTAAAACCTTAAGGCTTAACCCCAAGCTCAAAAGCATAAAATGATAACAGGGCCAGACACACCACAAAATTTTCAAAATTTAGGAGCTCTACCACATATAATGCATTTTTAAAATCTTTAAGCAATTGGCCTTCAATATCCTTCATCCTGACATCAAAAGTAACAATATATCTAATAATCACTTCTTCAATTGTAGACTTATCAATGTCATTCGTAATGGTATACAGGGTAGTTTTTTGTTCCAACATTTCATGCTCCACTATGTCATTAAATAATGCATCTAATTTCATTGGGCTATGTGTTCTTACCGGGGAAGCCTTATCCTTCTTCTTCTTTTGGAACTTTTTCTCCTTTGCCGGACTTGGTTTTCCTTTCCCTTACATAAATCTTGAATTTCTGTTTCTATCTCTCTAGCTCTGCTTCACTTTTTGTGTCTGGAATGTCAACCTTGAATTTCTTTAGACTTGTCTCTACTTGAGAGACTCAAGATTTCCTTTTCCTTAGGAGAGGTTGTTCCTCTACCTCTTCCTCTTCTTCATCCACACTTAGATTCTTTTCCCTTGTAGCCTTACCCTTCACTCTTCTATGTTGTGAGGAACCTTAATCTTTTTGGAATGCTCTTTTCCTTCACTGACACACTTTGCTATTTTGTTGGAGTATTGGTTGACTCATTTCTCTTAGTTCCACTAACAAAGGGAAAATTCCTAGAGGACTTGGGGGCAATCAGAGAGGGGGTAGCTGTTCTACCAGATCTTCTTACGCTCGATGCACCTCCCAGAGAGTTAGACATGCTTTTGGATTTTTCCAATTGTTCCTTTGAAAGGCCCATCATCTCTGCAACTTGTACAATCATCTTTTCAACTGATTTCTTTATTTGTTTCTCCCTCTATTGCATGCACACTCCCATATAATTTTATTGATATGTTCCATATCTTTCCTCAGAGGTGTCTTTAGGATTACTTAGCATATGGCCGACTAGACCAACAATTACATCCTCCACAACTTCATATCCCATTTTTGGAGTCCACACATTCTTAGGCTCAATAGCCTCCATTATGCAACAATCCTTACTAACCACGAATATAATGTCATTTTTGTACTTTTCCACCACACTCTTTGGAATCCTTTCTCTATCTTGCAACAAAAATAGGAAAAACATACAACTAAACAAATGCCTCTAAAGAATGAAGTGCCACTTTTTGAAGATGTAATGAATAATATGGTTGAATGCTTGCTGGACATGTTGGAATTCCAAAAGTCACTTGGAAAGTGAAATTGTAAAATGATAAGAATAATGCGAGTTTTCAAGAAGTAGTTATAGGATAGGGAAAAGGATATAAAGAGGAGGATTTAAATTGTAAAGGGGATCATTTTCCTGCTCAAAGATTTTTTAGATGTTATTTTTAAAGTTAATTATTTTATGTTTAATTGGATATTTATTCATTTTCTTGTTGCTTGCCCTTCTTAGATTTTGAATCAAAGTCTTTGTGCTTTGTAATGCTTTTATTTGTTTCTAGAAATCTTTGCTATATTCTTTTTTTTGTGCTTTCTGGTTGAAAAAACTCAAAATTCCAAAATATACATACGAGGGAGTTGCCTCTCTCAAATGCAAAAGAGAATCATCAATTCATAGCTATTTTTTCATTTGTTGATGCATTTTTGTTCTTGTCTTTTGGACATGTCTTTTAATTTTCAAGAGGCAAAACCGTTTACCAACATTGGGCTAGGGATGTTATCTTTTGATTAAATCCTTGTTATCAAATAAATGGTATGAAACAATGATTGAAGATAGTGTGCAGGAATGTAATATGTCTAGAATTTTGATGTAATGTTGATGTAACATGACAATGCTTTTAATGTCTATACATCTTTCTAGATTATTCTTTAGATATTTTTTAAATTTTAGATAGTTATAATGAAGTAGACTTGTTCTTTTATACAACATTCTAATGTACAATTTAAAATCTTTTATGCTTTAATTGACTCATAACTTTGAGACTCAATATACCTATAAAAATAACTTAAAATTTAAAATAATTCAAATATAAAATCAAAACTAATCACTTAAAATGCAATTTTATAAAAACAATTTAAAATTAAATTATCTACAATTTTTTTTTTTTTAAAACATTATTTTACAAAGTCCATGTATGCAATTTTCACCATTACAATTTGTTATTACCTAAAAACAAGGCGAACAATGGTAAATACAAAGTTGGACTAGTGTCATAGTTGTGAATATAACGTGAGGCAACTTTTAATTAGAATGGCATCCCTTGTGGTGTTTTGCACTCCCATTGGCTGAACAGACGCCACTAGTAATTCCTATCGGGAGGACAGGAAGGGAAGCAATTAGATGATATGTTGGCAACTTGGCACCTATGATCCAGTGCGGCATGACTAGTGTGAGATTGTTGTATTTGCAGCATGCAGGCTAGTGTGAGATTGCCGCATTTGCAGTATTCACGTCCGACTGTACGCTCTTTCCGTTATGATTGCAGGTGCCGCCGCTCCGTCCCTCATTCCCTCGCTGCTTTCTCTCGCAAAGGAAAAGGAGTGAAGCTTCCAGTTGGGAAGAAGAAGAAGAACGGAGAAGAAGAGGGTAAGGTGGAATGCAAAGTAGAGGTGATATCGTGGAGAGAGAGACGGGTGAGCGCAGCGGTGGTGATCGAGGCGGAGGAGCAGAGTGTGTGGGAGGTGCTCACGGACTATGAAAGGCTGGCGGAGTTCATTCCAAACCTGGTGTTGAGTGAGGTAATACAAGGCAGGGAAGAAGGGAGAGTACGGCTGAGGCAGAGAGGCGTGCAGCGCAACATGTATTGGCATATCGAAGCTCAAGTTGTCTTGGACCTCCAAGAACTTCCCCATTTGGTTACTACTCCTCCCTAACCCAATTTTGTGCTTGTCTGCTTGTACTTATGTTTAAGGAAACTGTCTATGCTCTCATACTCGTCTTGTACAATTAAAGTTATAATTCATCTTGACAAGTCGAAACATTTTTTAAGTCTTAATCTAATACAAACCAGTATTTCTATTCCACTATTTTGATATCTTACACAAGTACTGGCCAGGACACAAGAAGCAACGATGACATGCATACATACCCATTATATATGCAAACTTTTCTTATGGTAAGGAAATATGATATTAGAGTTACTCATTGGGTTTGCCCATATATCCATGTCATATGCAAACTAGCATGGAAAAGAAATTGTGCTGCCAGAAAGATCCATTTTTGTCGGTCATTAGTGATATCACCCATAGGGATTCACATTGTAACATACAAGCCTCCAATTAGAATCCAACCCCATAGGAAACACCTAATTTTCTTCGTCATGAATCCCTATTTAAACAGTGTTCCACGGGGATGCGGTCCCCCCTAAATCTTGCCGTTTTTGAGACAGGAACGCTTTCGAGACTTGGAGACGATAGGAAACGTCCCCCCATCGTCCCCCGCTGTCCCTCTATTTTTCCGCCATCTCTAAGACCTCTCTCTTCCGAGGGGACTTCTAGATGTCCCCAAGACTTCCATACGTCTCCCAAAGTGCAAGAAACTTCCAGACATCCCCCTTAAAAATACAATGAAAATGAATTTTTTTAAAAAACAAAAGTAAAATTTATAAATTTTAAATTTTAAAGTATTCTTAAAAGTCTTAAAGGCTAAATCGACCATGCCTTTGACTTTTTCCTCTATTTTCATTTTGCTGTTGAAGTGTTTACACGACTGAGCGTGGGCGTTTGAGTTTAGGCGATTGAAGTTATAGGTATGAAAGATTTTTTTTGTTTCATTTGACATTTCTATTTATGCTTTGCCGGATGTCCATACCCATCCAAAGCTCCTATTCATGTTGCACTTGCAGCCGCACAGGCAGGGAGGGGTCAAACCCTGCAAGCCTGCACTCAGTGTATCCTGCAAGATGACATCTCTTTGAGACATTCAGTCTAACAGTTCATGTGCCTTGCCTGTGCTTGCAATTTTTCAAGGTTAGACCCCTCCTTGAAACTCGGTCTCATACTGTCATACATGATACATATCGACTGGAGCATTTTTCAGTCTCATACATACTCAAAACAAATTTAAAATGATTAATGAAATAGATATGGTTGAGCAACCATACTATCTATTTCATTAATCATTTTAAATTTATTTAAAATTAGTTTTAATTTTTAAATTTTAGTCATTTCATTACAAATTTACAGGCAGAAGGATGTTGGCAAAGGTTGTGGAATCTGGCTTTACAACTAGTTCAATGAAATCATTACAATGTGTTTAAACTTTAAACTTCACTTATTCCTTAGACTTCTACAGTTATACATCTTTTTACAACTATTATTTAAGTACTCTATGTATTTCAGTGCACTGCTCCCCTGCCTGTCCCTGCCCGTCCCCCCGCCGCCCCCAAACTTAGACCCCCCGCCTCCGCATCCTCGAAATACATCCCCTGACGTCCCCCGTCCCCGTCCCCGAAACCCTATGGAACACTGTATTTAAATGTCATCCTTTTTAACCTCAAATCCCTTGTCCTCTTTGTTGGCGTTTCAATTAGCAGCTCTGGAGTGCTTATTGGAAACGGACAGCTATTGCAAGTGTGTTAGTACATGCTCTTCGGATTATAGAGAGGAAGATCTCTCTTTGCTGATTTTATACTGTAAAAAAAGGGTGTACTAAGATTTCCTATCTTTTTTACTTAGCGGCAGGACACAAGGGTGCATAAACCAATGCGCCGTAGCTAAGCTTTTTCTCTGGTTTCCGCAGATCTTAACTACGACTAACTAACTTCTAGACTATCCTACCTCCTCAAGATAAACAGAGCATGAGGGCGTAGGAGCGAAATGGTATGATTGGATCACTTGAATCCCCCGTCTCAATGGAATATGGCCGAGGCTCTGAACCTTTGGATATATACCAAGATAGGGCTCGATACAAGCAAACACTCGTTACAGTAAACTGGATCTGAGACTTGCCAAGGAGGAGGAACCCCTATCCGAGGTATAGGCTTGGAAGTAGCTCACTGGAAACAACAAGGAACAATGGCCTTTCTAACAGGATTCCCGAGGAGGTGACGACACCTATCCAAAGTCTAGGCTGCAAGAGAGATCATTAAACAACATCAAACGATAATGATCGATGACAAAATATCCAAGGAGGCGACGACACCTGTCCAAGGAGGAGATTGAAACAATGCACTATTTAAAAACAAGACTTTGAATAACTCAAATAATTAGATCAATCAAGCTTGCACCATTTGATTTATTTCTTCAAGGTTCTTCAAAGAATTACAAAGGTCGGGACAGCAAAGGCATGAAATCATGCACAATTGCGATCAACCAACGAACTCTCATCCAAGAGTGAACAGATATAAACAAGCGAACTCTGGCAACAGTGGCGCAGCAATTTTGCTAGCAAATAAAGGTTAAACAAATAAAGAACCTAAGGCTCTTATTTATAGAAACTCAAAGGAGTAGGCAACCCTAAAATCTCCTTGAGTTAACAAACAGTTCTTGCCAATCAACAAGATATTATTCTATGTCTAAAAGTAGGTGAGCAAACAGTTAACTGGAAATCTACTTCAGTTAACTGAAACTAAACAAAAGTCAAACTGGAAGTCTACCTCAGTTGACTGACACCTAACTAAAAGTGAACTTATGTTACAAATGTGTCTCCAAATAGACATCCATCTTTTGAGGAGATCTGAGATCCACAAATCGTGGGAGTCAAATAGACATCCTAGATTAGTGGGATCTGACATGCATGATCCGTGGAGATTTGGAGTCAACTTGGAAAGGGGCATCAAGTTGACTTCAGTCATCATTAAAGCTATTTGGAGGGTAGGATGTCCTTTCTTGGTGCTTTACATCTCTTCACCACTGATCAACAAAGTCTCTATCCAATCATTGACCTCTTTGGCCCCCAGGCAATTAATGCTTTTCAAGATGACTATGTGGCGTCTAAGCATTTCTTCACCCGTTGTAAGCTGTTGATGATAGGTTATGCATTGGGCAGCTGCTTCATCTAACTGGACAGACATGGCTGCAATTTTGGCTAATTTGCAGCCATTGGGATCTTCAAGGAATGAAGATCGGATGACATCCTGGAATCGTGTCTGCACGGTTTCAAGTTCCACATATTCTCCTCCTTCCCGCTGATATTCTAACTCAGGGAAGGATATTACCAACGTTCTTGCGAAGTTGATAATATTGGCGACGAAGCGTCTATAGTCAATCAGCTCCACAGAGTTGGCATCATAGGCTCTCACCTTGTATGCCACCTGTTCTTTCCACTCAAAGAGATGGTGTTTATTTTTTGTGGTCGTAACTGATTCATATGCTTGTTGCAAATCAGCAACTATCGCCTCCTCTCTCGGCCTCTCTTGAGCTGCCTTTACATCTGACTTCTGGATTTCTGATCGAAGTCCATGTGCTCTGTCTCTCAGCTGATATGCTTCTGTCAACACACACCGCCCTTTGACAACAAACTCATCCACTTGACATCTCAAGTGTTTACCGTATGTAATCAACTGATGATGGTTTCTTTCAGCTGGGAGATCCAACAGTCCTTGAGGCAAAGCCGAGGAGTTTGGAGTGTCATGTATCAAACTAGAAATGTACAACTTTAGCTGACGGATTTCAGCCTTCAAGGCTGCTTTGTCTTGTCCATCTTTTGTCATCCTTTCTTTGACACTCGCCGAGGCAATTCCAAGAAGGTCTGCCTCCACCTGTCGAGTGGTCTTTCCAAGGTTCACCTTTGAAAGCGTGAAATCCTCAACCCTCACATTATGTATATCTTTGTCTTCAGGTGGGGCAGCAGTCTCTATGATAACCTCGTTCTCTGCATTCTTTTCTACATGCGTCTGCTTCTTCAACTTCTTTACCGGCATGTCTTGTGGGACATGATGGAATTCAGAGAAGTCAAGCTGATAAGAAGGCCTCTCCCTCTTCCTCCCAAGCGAGCTTTCCAGCCAGATAGAATCTCGGCTAGCATCGCTGGGAGGAGGAACATAGGTCCCCTGAATGCTAGAAGAACGAGACTGTGCCGTGGCAATGTCTCGTGGTGGCGAGTCCAAATCAATAGGACTTTGTGACCTCTGTGATGGTGGTGAAGCTGGTGGCTCTGTTTCTATCACTGGCACCGCTTCTGCTGCAACTTCTTCTACAATGGTTTCCATCTCTACAGCGATTATTTCAATCACTGGTTCTTGTGTAGTTGCAGCGGTCTCAACTGTCTCAGGCAAATTGGTGGCTGTCTCCACCTGTACCTCTTGCCGGCTTGTGCTGGCAATTCCTTTTCTCCCCCATGTGCTTCCTGACATCCGCATTCCTTCTGGAGGAAAGCTCATCTTCTTCTGTCTGGGTTTCCTCCTAGACGTGGAAGGTAGTGTAGACTGAACCGCTGGCGGCTCTGATCGGGGAAGTACTACCTTCCTTGTCCTTTTACTGTCCAGGTAGAGTTGACTGTGTCGAACTACTCTACCCGTTCTTTCCTCAATAGACGTACTCTCTTTCGCGTACCAGTCTACCTTGCCGAGTGGTTGTGAATCCACTAGACCCGTGAAGAAGGAAGAAAGAATAACTTCTTCTTCGTCCTCAGATAAGCCCTCGATGTCTTCTGACATGAATTCTGCAATCTGCGAGAGCTTGAATCTGCTATGGTTCCTTCTTCTCACTTCGAACTCATCCTCGCAGTTGACCCAAAAATCTTCCATGAAAGGTTCATGTGATGATCTTTGCTCAAGGTGAGCTGCGAAGATGCCTCTGGGGTCATAGGATGGCCTCCTGTCGATGAGGTACTTGAGATTAAATCTCACTATTTCTGGCTTATCAACCTTGCATCGGCTGCAGTCCTGCATCTGTAGAGTCCCATCTGAAAAGGAAAGTTTGCAGCAGTCTTTTTCTTTATGCGAAGGTAAGAGTGAACCTCGGCCAATTGCCTCAGGAATTCCATGAACACTACCCTATCTGAGGGGTAGCGTGGCATCATGGCGGGGTGGCCATTATAGCCATACACGCGTATGTAGGTGAAAGTGGGGAATTGTATGAACCAATCCGCCCAGTCCACCATTGCTGCCTTAGCTGCTGGTGAAATACGCACGTGCATCTCATGGTCTAGCTCGTGCACGGTGTGCATAGTAAAAAGGTCATTTATCTCTTTTGAAATGTCTTTCCGCTAGAGTGAACTCCAAGCGAGGAAAGTATTCTTGTACCTTTTGCACACCCAGGGTTCCCACAGTGTTTAATGTTCTGAAATCGCCTTGGAAGGCTATCAGGTAGACCAGGTATGAACACATGTGGAAACGGTGCTCTTCTAGAAACCGGTGAATTGTTGGTGGAGTGTGTCACTGATCAGGGAGGCCCAGTCGTAACGTTCTTTTCTGCTGATTATCTTGCCAATAATGTAGAACATCCACGGCTGGAAGGATTTTCCCTCCTCTTGTCCAATGACTCTGCTGAGTAGGGTGATTAGCACTCCGTACTCGTCTTTGAATTCTCCTCTACCAACCAATCTGGGCAAGCTGGTTCTCTTTGTTTTCAGCCAATGTTCAGCCATTATAAGTGAACACTCATCCTTCGAAGCCTCGAATGCCTTTTCGCATTTTGTCACTGATATGACCTTCTTGGTAGGGCATGGTGGAATTGCAAAACAAGTCTCTATGTCCACCGGCTTCAAGCTGCAAATCACCCTCCCGTCTACTGACAGGATCTCTCTTGTAGTCGGGTTGTAATGCTTAGTGCAAGCAATTACAAGCTCGATGCTTTGTAAGGTGATTGGAATAGATGCTGCTTGAAACAAACCGGATTCTTCGATGTTCTGCAATGTGATTTGATTCATGCCCTCCAAGTCTTCAGAACTGACCTCTGGATTTTTCTGCCATAAGTCTGTGTCAGTCGTTTTCAGGTAATCATGGTATAAGACCGTTTTGGTCTTGTATTGTACCTGAGAGTACTGCATTCTGAAAACCTTGAATATTGACTGGGCACTTGACCCTGCTCTGACACTTTTCTGGAACTGCTAAAAATAGCCTCGCCGGGGGTAGTTTTTACGAAAAATTCCGAGACATGGGTTTCGTTAAGAATGATTTTCTAAACAAACACAAATCGTCAGAAATTCGAAAAAACGAGTTTTTCTTTGACATGCAAGAGCCCTTTGGTGGCAGAGGCAGCAGGGGCACCAGAAAGTGATTTTTCCTCGAAAAAATCTAACACATGGGTTTTGTTCATGCTTCAAAGCCAAACAAACCCAGTTTGTCTGATTTTCAATATTATGACTTTTTCCGAAAACCCTAAAAAATAGGGGCAGCAGGGCTACTTTTTCTGGAAAAATCTACCATGTGGGTTTTGTTGAAAAAGCTGTGCTAATCATACCCAGTTGGCCAGATCTGTGATAATCTGTCGTTTCCTGTGACATGCAAAAGAAATATAGACAGAAGTAGAGGAAGTAGACAGAAGATGGATTGGAAATTATAAACTGCCACTTTGCAATAATCTGTCTCTGGAAGCAATCTTGGGAGAAGAATGCTTTTACTGCCAATGATCTTCAAAAATATTGAAGATCCGTTCAAAACCCCTGCCAGATCTTGAAAACGTGTTCTTGGGAGCTACTTGATGTTTTATCCTTCAACCTGCAAAAAGAATAATGAGGAAAGGGACGCCTAGCATGAATATAAGGCAATTAGGGTTAAGATCCACAAAGTATGGAAGATAACTCATCATTCAGGCCTGATTTGGAGTTCCAAAAGATGATTTCCACTGATTGTGGAGTGTTTGGTCTCTTTTTGGCTCCAAATTTGCTAACTCAAGTCAACATTTATGTTTGACTTCTTTTAGGCGTCCAACCTTGAAGATGATCATTTTTGTCTATTTTGCAAGCTGAAGTACTCCCGTTTGATCATTGATTCAGGTTACTCGGTTGATCTTAGGCAGTGTCCGACAGTTTTGTTGTCGAGGCAGGATCAGTATGATTAGATATGCCTGGGAGAGATTAACTCAGAAAACTGAGTTTAGGTCTCCAGAAAGAAGGGCGTCTTTCCTTGAGAGGGGCGCTTTTGACAATGCCTTAGTCAATTTTCATTGACTTGTTCTTCGTTTCGACCTTTTCAGACCCTCTTTGCTTTGATCTGACGTTCCCGATTTTTGATGAATCAGATGATTCTGCTTGACGATGCATCGGGTAGCCGGTTCAGTCTTGTTCAGGATGCTTGACTTCTCAGTTGGAGTTGGCAAGTTTTGGGCCTTCAAACTAAAGGGCGCCCCTGACCAACAGGGGCGCGTTTAGCTTTTACTTGGTTTCATCTTGGCTATGGACTGCCAGTCTTTGACCTCCTCCATCAGTTGATTGATTTGTCGGAAGTGTTTGCTGATAGTCTCGATGACAAGATAGGTCATAGCTGAGAAGGTCATCCTGGGAGGCAGTGAAGATTCTGGCTGAATCTGGATGTCTTCAAGAAAGGGCGCCTTTCCTTGAGAGGGGCGCTTTTAGCCATGCCTTAGCCATTTTCTGGCTTATCTTTCCAGTTCTTCAAATTTGGCTTTTTCTGCTTCATCTCATCTCGTGATCGTCTGGTGTGTCTTATGGACTTGCTGTTAGATTGATCACGTTGCTGGGAGGAAGCTGGAAAGATATCATGTATAGAGCTGCAGCTCTTGGATTCATCTGGTTTCTGCAACTGAGGGGCGCCCCTAGCCAGCAGGGGCGCTTTTACCTTGAAGCTCTCTGATTTGGCATTTCTGTCGTCAATGGATCCTCCATACTTCGCTGACAGTTGGTCAATGATCCCTGAATCAGATGATCTTGTTGATTGTTTCGTTGTCGAGCCAGTATGAAAGTGAAGAGGATGACTGTTTTGACAATGCCAAATGATTTGATTTGCCCTCTGAGATCCAAGGGCGCCTTTTTTCAAGAGGGGCGCTTTTAGCCACTGTAGACATGTGTTTTGCCTTGGTAGAAAAAACGTGCACCTTCCAGACTTAGCCAAATTTTGGCCTTTTCCGTTTTGAGAATCTCCTTCGTTGAACGGCATCATTTTCATCCTTTTCTGCCATGGTTTCTTCATTGAAGCTTTTGAGGTTTAGCTTTCAGCACTTGGTACTGGTCAATCTGCCATTAATGGCTGCGGAGCTCCTAACTTTGTTCCTGAAAAATAGAAATAGACCCACCAGAGTAAAACATAATTTTTGATAATTTTGACTTGATTAGTGTGATCGTGAAGGCAATTAATCGTATTAGAATTATTTTCAATCATTTCTGGGAAGATCCTATTTTTTAGGGTTTCCATAAAAATAGGGGTGTAAAACCCTAATTTTCATTTTTTCAGAATTTTAACCATAGGTTCCTTGATAGAAACCCACAAAGATTTCATATTTGGTTTGACCTAGAACATACTTTCGATGGCATTTTTACGTTGTTTAGCTCAGTTTAAGCAGAATGCCAAAAATTTCATTTTGGGTATAACACTCTTCTTGAGATCTATAGCAGCCTATGGGTGGATGATGCTGCCTATCGACCCCTTTGAAGGCAATTAAATGTCTGTTTCAATTAGAATATTGGTTACAAAGAATTGATGCTGCATATTGATGACTCCTTCCATTATGGTAGTTAGAGGATGCTACGTAGTATCAAAGTAATGCATAAACGAGGAATGTAAACTATAATAGAAATAATATTCATCGTATGCCTTGACAAGCTCTTCTTTATGCTTCTTGCTGCATAATTAACTAGAACCTAGTGCATTGTACATGTCCTTGCAAAGACAATGATCCCTTTTATAGGCTTGTTAATGTTAGGTTCAGCTTACAAAGATTTCTTGCATACGTACATCTACAATATATAGTCAGAGATGTAGGGGGTGAGGGAGGGAATTGTTGATGCTTACGATTGTCTGATTTAATGCACCCACAACCAGAGCACGCGGATGGGATGCTTGAGCACAGTCCCCTCAAGCTTATACAACCTTCAGATTTGGGCCTGCTCCCCCAGTCTAATGCTATTTAAATTTTTTTGGGGTGGGGGGCATGGTGAAAAGGGCGAGAATAATATAATAAATGTAGAATAAAAAGGGCCATGCACTAGAATAATGTGCGGCCACTATCAAAAGAAAAATATATACACACTATAGTTAGAAATATAAACATTACTAACAAATAGAAATAATAAATGATTACTGTTAGAGCTAAAAAAATTTAACACTTTAATGAAGCTAAACCACTTTTATTAAATGCTAATGAAAATATATAGCAGTGCAATTCTTCAAGTTTAAAAAATTCACTGAATAAAAAATAAGACAGGTATATTGGCAAGAAAAAATTACAATAGAAACAATTTCCTTCAAAACTGAGATGCTTTGATTATTCATATTCACACAATCAAATCTGAACGGTTGAAGGGGCCTTCAAAATTTATCTTGATCATCATCCTCATATGCGATCCCCAAAATCGTAAAGCTAAAGCCTTGGAAATGTTTTTAATCGATTGCCTTCCTTTTTTATCACAAAGGAATATCCTCTTTCCTAATGAAAAATATCCTTTTAGCTTTTCACTTTTGTTTATGTGAAATACTTCTCTTTTATATTTATCCCCTTTTTAGTTTTACGAGGTTTATACTTCCCTTTTTCACTACTGTGGGCTTAGCTTTCTTAAATTTTACGCTCCTTATTTAGAGGTAATGCCTCTCAAGGCTTACATAAGTGAGCTTTAAATAAATATGACAATAATGTAAGAAAAAGATTTAGCTTTAAATTTTGCAAGTCTTTGTGCAGAATTAAATAATTCTTTGTTCAGGAACGTTAGAGGTGGGCTGAACTGGAATTGAAGAAATTACGCATTGATTTTAAGGTAGTGAAAGTTCCATTATATATTTGATAATTTATTGGGCTAAACCCAACATCAAACCTATATATCTTTTGGGCTATGCAGTCAAAATTTGACCTTCTCCATCTGATGTATGCTGAAATCACTTGCTCTCAAATTGAAAGTGAGTATCTAAGGCTGGCCAAATTAAAGCTTCCAAGAGCACTAGAATCTTCTGGTGCATTGATCCAAAAATGGATCTGCTTTTTGTACGCTTTGGCATGATTTTGGACAGTAAACAGTTTCTTGGGTGTTGGGAGTATGTGGAGGGTGGAATGGGACATCAGTGTGCAGGCTTTAGTTCACAGGAAAATAGTTCAAGATACATTATTTTTCGGTGGCAAATTTTCTGGTTTGCATAGGCAGAAAATGTGAATTTGTTGTGGCAATTGCAAATTTGCCATGGCAATTGTGAATTCACCAGTTTTGTAGAAGTGGTGATTTTGTTATAGGTGACAATTTGCGTCTTTTGACATTCCAAATTCAAAATTTTCATCTGCTTCTTCCTTGTTGATGGTTGTTTAGCTTCCAAAAGGCTTGACAATCTTTAAATATCATGTTTGTGTTCAAATTATGTATGGAGTGCATTGGGTCTTGTAACTCTAGTATTGGGAGTTGCAGTGAGATTTTTGTTCTCATATTCATGCTATGTAGAAGAGGGCTGCGAAATAATATAGTAGAGTTATAATTGGTCTAGGGAGAGTGTTTCAGAGTGTTCGAGAACTCTTAAGACATCTACAGACTGAAGATCACTTTTAAGGCTATTTGGAGTACCTAAATGAGTATTTGCTCACAATTTCTAGAGTTTTTACCCATAAGAGATTTCTCTAAGGCATCTTGGTTCTCTTTTCATAATATCTATTTCTCTGCTTTATCTTTCCTGTTTTATCTTAATATTGTTGCAAGAAATTCAGTCATTAGTTGCTCTCATATTCTAATTCTCAACCTTATGTAAGTTGGTGACTAGTGTATGGTATATCCATTCTAGTTTATGGATCAAGTAGAGCAAGTTCATTGTGTTGGGAAGTTGTATCAGAGCCTAGTTTCTTGACTCGTGGAGTTTGTTGTGGTTAATGTGCAAGCACACAACACAATACAAGTGGGAGAAGTGTTGCCTTATCAAAGAAATTTCTGAAATTCTCAAAAGTAGACCATAAGCATGAATAGAGCAATGTCAAGCCTTGACAAGAAAACGAGGTTCCTCAATCTCGAAGCTATTATTGCTCATTTATCTCAATCTGTGGAGGCTACAACATGCCAAATGGAGACCCTTATGGAGACGTTAAGTTCATGGAAGAGATAGGGGACGACCATTCCACACAAGAGGGTGTCCAGGGGAAATTGAATCTTCAAAGCATGCCTCAAGAGGAAGGCAAGCCGAAAGATAAGATTTCATCATTCAAAGGAGACATAAAAGAGTTGGAGCAATGGTTTGAGCATCTAGAAGTATATTTTCATTTGCATTCTCTTAATTTGGAAGGAAGAGTATGCCATACTAAGTTGCATTTAACAAAAGATGCATTAAAATGGTTTGAAGGTCTCTTGATTTCAATGGCTGTTGGAAACAATGCTCCTATTAAATCTTGGGGTCATTTTAAGCAATCGTTTAGGAAACGATTTAAACCCAAATTGTCATGGAGGAGAGAAGTTTTTGGAGTTTGAAGGAGCTAGTGGAGAAGCTCAAAGTTTTCCATCATCCTCAAAGGCAAGTGGAGCTATAGCTAAGACAAAGAAGCCAAAGCCAAAACTTGTCAAGAGTTGTGGTCATTGTGGGAAAGATGATCACAAAGAATTGTCATGTTGGAAGTTGTAGCTTTAAGTTAAACTCTCTCAAATATGATAAGAAGGGTAAGAATGGGAAAAATCAAATAGTATAGATTAAGTGATAGCCAACACTTCTAAACTATTATCCCAATCTAAACAAGAGAATACAAACAAAGAGAGCAATCAAAATGAAAGCAAATGAAATAAAGCACTCCCCTTTGAAGTTGATTCTTTCTCTTGTCTCTCCTATTTCTTCTTATGCCAATATTGCCCTTAGATTTGTTGATGAAGTTGTGAGAATACTTGCAAATAGTAAGCAAGAAAGTTGGAGATAATGACTGTTGAATTGAAAATGGAGGGGAAGGGTTGCTTTTATAGACAACCATTCGAATGGACGGATGAGATTGATCTTCTAGAAAGATTCTAAGATCAACGGATGAGGATTCATGAGAGAGAAGTTACGAAATGGATGGCCAAGATCGAGTTTCTAGAAAGATGCCAAGATCTACGGTTGAGAATTGATGGAACCAGAATATGCCATGCATGGAAAAGATATGACGCCGATGGCTATGATGCCTGACGGCTATGACAAACATGCAGGACATGCAGACTATGACATGAAATAATGACAGGGGATCTTTGACCAAAATAGAGGGATAAATAATTCGAAAATGGAAGAGGATGACAAGTGGCAAATAAATAATTTATTTGGAGGAAATGAAAAAGGAGATTTAATTAAATTCATAAATTTAATTAAAGGAAGAAATATAAATTGAATATGGATAATTCATTTGGATCAATTATTTAAAAAAGAAGAATGACACATAATTAAATAATTTCGTCAATTATTTAGTTATAGAAGAATAAAAGGTCAAATAATAATTATTATCTGACTATGGACATGTGATGAAATATAAATAATTAAATAAATAATGATTTATCTAATTATTGAAGAAAGGGGTATTAGTGACGCAATTAATTTATTTTAATTGATCAGGATAAAATAAATATTAGAAAGTGAATTAATTAAATAATTAAAAAATCATTTAATTAATAAAGGAATATGATCAAGAATAATTAAAAAATTATTTAATTATTAGAGAATGATGACTAAGGAAAAATGTTGCTTGTAGACTTTAGGACATTTTTCAGTGTCTACATTTTGCCCCTCTTTGACATAATGCAGTTCATCGTGTTGTGTCAAAGAAATTTAATTCTGAAATATGCCCCAGTGTAAAGAGAAAGGGGAAGGGTGACCAAGAGGGTCGTGGTATGCCCCCTCGAGAGGACATGCGGGTTCAAAGAATATGAATGTGCTCTCGAAATGGAAGAGAAGACTAGAGGATGAAAGATGGAAGAAATGTTAGCATGAAGGAGATGGAAGATAGACAAGAAATGATAATAGAACCAATCTTCCATGCTTACATTTATATTTATCATCATTGGGCATCGGAAGTGTCACAAATGGACCACAAACACCATGGTATGATATAGACCAAAGTGTGCAAGGTGACCATTTGGGAGAGACAAATAGTCAAAAAGACAAGGAGTGCCCCAGCTCATACTAAGGACCCAATTGTCCCAGTCCTTTTGCCAAGACAAACCATAGGCAGCAATCAAAGAAAAGAGGCCATGATCCATCATCGTCCCTCTAAATCCATTGATAGGACATCCTCGAAGAGACTAGTAACATGACCCAAAACCAATCGAAAAGATAAGAAAATCCAGACCAACAAAGTGTTTGCCAAGATAGTGTTTTCCAATGATAATGATGATTGTTTGATTAGTTGATTAGGTTGACCACGATGACTGAGTTGATTGATAGGTTAATAAGGATTGGTAAAATGATTTGATTGATGATGCTGAGCCTCAGGAAGGACACATCTTGATGAAGGAAAGATTGATTGACCAAGTTGATAAGATTGAGTGGTGTGACAAAGTTGATTGATAATGATAATACTTGATTTCAGGAAGGACACATCCTGATTAAGGCAAAATTGATTGAAAAAGTTAATTAGATTGTTTGATTGTTTGACAAATATTGATGAATATGACCAAGCGATGTGACAATACCCAACCATAGGAAGGACACATCCTATTTAGGGAGAGGACACATCTGATAAAGTTGACCAAGTGACAAGTGTTGACATGACACTTTGACTGCAAGAAAGACACATCCTGCTTAAGGTAAATGACAAGGTTGAGAAAGTCTAATCCTAGGAAGGACGTATCCTAATAAAAGACAAGAGATAAGACCAAATGAGACAAACGACATGATGCCCCATTCCGATATAAGACTAGTGACTTGATTGAGTTGATGATAGGATAATTGATTGATGAAAGATTTAATTTGTTTGTTGTTTCTTGATGTAGTTTGAATGATGATTGCTCTTCAGATCAAGCACACGACCCAACTCGATGAACCCTAAAGGACTTGACCTAGGGGGCCTCGGGGGGCTCATCGATAGATGGCCTTGCCTACGTAGCAGTGCACAGAGACCTCGTAGTTCGACACGACTTGAATTTGTCTTATTTGACAAAATACTAGGTCATGATTTTATTTGGACAACCTAAAGGGACTGACCTAATGCCTCAGGGGCTCATTTAAGATGAGCCCTGCCTATGTAGCAAACGCACAGAGGCAACGTAGTTCGACCACTCTAACAAAACTGATTCAGACTCAGACTCTATTTTTGGGATTTTTGAAGCTTTTTGATTTTTTTGGATTTTGAAATGTTTTTATTTTTTTTGGATTTTGAAATATTTTGGTTTTTTTTTTGGGTTTTGAAATGTTTTGATGTTTTTTTTTTAATTTTTTCAGGACATTATATGATTTTTATGATTTTTTCAGGACATTTGATGATTTTTATTATTTTTTCAAGACATTTGATGATTTTTTTTTATTTTGAAGGTTTTAAAGGGGTGATACCATGTATTATTTCCCATGAAGATGGAAGTCAAGGAATTGCCCCTAGTTGAGTATAGGACAAATTTATTATGTGTGAGGGGAAGCGACGAATGCGATAGGTGGATATGAAAGCGAAGGATGCTAAATGTCGATGGTTTTTGGTTCATGGAAAGGATGGCACTTTATTATGGATGAATGAGACTTTATTATGGATGATAACTATAGGGATCATGAAAAATGCATGTGAAAGATATCCAGAATCAACCAGGAAGGCATCCACACGAATCCAAGGACAAACATGATCTTGCCCCTAGTCAAGCTGAGAACCAATTGATAGGTGATGATGATGATGACAATGTTGTTTGATAGGGGAAGGACACATCCCGAAACAACATGAGGATGATGATTATGTGACTAAAGGATCAAGGTTCGCAATGGGGCTAGGAACAAAGCCAAGAAATGTTTTGGATGATGTGCTAGGTTGCATAGCAAGATTGTATGGATTAGATTCATTGCATTTGGAATGACTAACTTTAGAAATAGATGAGATTATGGAGGGAACTTGGATAAGTGAGTTAGAATCCTTAAACCAATAACAAGGGAAACCAAGTCCAACAATAGGTATGAAGAGATAATGGATTGCTTTTGGCCAAGGATAAGAGACATGAGGATTATTGGATGGAAGAATTAGGATATGATCTCCAAGGACTATTTCGCATAGGAACAAATTGTTTTCTCCAAGATATGGGTTTGGATAAATTCTATGAAGGAAATGACATGATATTTCATGGGTAGTGTATGATCAAAGGATAGACATGTCCAAAATTTTTCCAAAGCATGATTTATGTTTGTACCCCATTTCTTATCAAGATCACGGTAGATGGGAGAATAGATGGAAATGATAGGGCTTACATTGATAGGTGGAAGTTTCATGAGAAAGGCATGGAAGATGAGACAACTTGCCCCCAAGTGTAATAATCCACATAGATAATTTCTCTTACACATGACGCCTGTTTGCCAGGTTTTCATCATGGTACTTATCCAAAGTGCCATAAAAATAGTTTTCACTATTGGACGAAATTTTTCTCTTTACTATTTTTTTTTTCTTTCCTTTTGATGATGTCACACAAGACGCCTGCTTGCCAGGTTTTCATCAAGGTGAAATGTTTTTTGACTTTTTATATCGATTTGATAGTTTGGATGACTGTTGATTGTTCTGAATCTTTTGATGGTGTTGATGTAGATACTAGTGTCATGATATGCCAATAGTGACCTTTATGGAGTAATTGTCTTGTCAAGATCATAGCACTTGCATACAACTGATCGATGTCATTGTGATCCTCTCTGATAGTAGTGTTGGCCTTATCAGAATATGCACATCGTGATAGAGTACCATGGGAGTCCTTATGATAAAGGGTTGTTGCCAAAATGCGATGGATTTGGGAAGTAGGATTTTTAGACTTTAGGCGAGATGCAAGATTATGATGGATGATGGTAGGTGTGGATGGAATATTTGGTGTTTTGGATGTAGCAATTTTTATTTTCCAAACTTGGGATGGTGGATGATGGAGTTTGGAATTTTGATTAGGATAGTGTTTGGAACTAACATTTTTGTATGCCTTTCTTGATGACCATTTTAAAGGAGGTGGACATTTACTATATGTGGGAGTCCTCTTTTCTTGTGGCTCCATATTTTGATTGACTTTTGGATTTGAAATATTTTCTTTGTTTGATCCATTTTAACTTCATTTGTCCACTTGAATTTTTGTTTGATTCAATGGCCTTTGACATTTGATTTTGAATTTTGGATTTATAATAATTTTCTTTTTGTTGGTTCCAAATGGAAGATTTATTCATGTTGGAATGATGGTTTATGGTGTGGATGGAAGGAGTGTTGGCAACAACCTTATGACAAGGACTACTCATGGCCCCCATTTTGATGTTTATATCAGATAAAGTTGCCCCCAATATCAAGGAGGTACCACTAACATCATTTGATTCTCCGATTGAAGAATAACCAAGACCTTGATGTCTAGGATTTGCATAAAATTTTATTTGTTCTATAATGCCTTGCTCATGTAGACCTAGTCCTCTTCCTTGATACTGCATGCTCTGACAGATTTTGTTTCCGATGAGGTATTTTTTATTTTGAAAACAAGATGATAATCCATCATTTTGTATGTGGAAATTGTTACTTGGAATCTCCTCATCTACAAGAAATTCTGCTTTGACAAAGGTGGATGCTCCTAATTGATAGGATGTTTTGGATTTATCATTCATCATGCTTGTTTCTTCTCGATCATTTGAGATATCAATTTGATTTGTCATAGATTTTGTATCTTCTTCTTTGACTTGATCCATAGTAGCTTCTTTGTGTTTTCCTTTGACTTGATCAATAGTAGTTGCTTTACACTCTTCTTTGATGTTATCCATATCATTGATTTGATTATCTATGTGTCCAAAGGAGGAAAGTGTCTCATTTTGGGAAATGGAGGTGTTTTGTGTTTGGATGGGATCATCTTCAAATGTTTGATCATGAATGGCATAAAGGTCAATAAGAGGATCATTTTGGATTTCTTGTTCAATGGTAGGATCTTGGTCAAAAATAGGTGTATCTTGGAGAATATGGTTGTGAATAGACTCTTGAACAAGGATAGGTGTATTTTGGATGCCATGATTATCTAGAAGGACTTCTTGGATGGACTTAAGGATGGGATCATGAGATGGACTGCTTCGATCTTGATATGAAAGTGAAGTTGTGATGTCATGCTTTGGACTTTCTTTTTGACATGTATCCCAAGGTGTAGACAATGTGATGTGGTTTTGGAGACCCTGACCAAATGTGTTTTCATGACCAAATGTAGCTTGGGATGGAGTGGATGGAAATGGGCTAGTGGATGATGGACTAGGATAAGATGTGGAGGTTTGGAATGGACTAGTGGATGATGGATTATGATAGGATGTGGATGATTGGAATGGACTAGTGGAAGGTTGGTTTCCCTTTTCAAAGTTAGGATAGGGATGATTAATGGACATTTTTGGGGGATTAATGGTATGGATTGTGTCAAGTGACTCTTGATAGTGAGGGTAGATGGATGAAGGACTAAGGCTTATGGATTGTTTGTAAGAAGGGTATGTGAGTGGTTGGTATTGGCGATTGAGGATTGATTGATATTTAGCTTGACTACGAAGAAGATCAAGGTAAAGTGAAGACATGGTCATGAATTTGGATTATGATGGATGAGGACCATACAAAACTTGTGACCTTTGGATGAAAAGTGCAAGGTGTCAATGCAAAATGGATATGAAACTATGCTATTTTTTTGTGATTTTCAAGGATATAAGGATGCAAAGTGCCAATGTACCTAAGACCAAGATTAAGTAATGGTGGAATGATAATGACCCTATTACCAGGGATATGATATGCAAGGATGAACCTATGGGTGAATGCAAACTAAAGATGTCACTAATGGAAGATTTGAGCAATTTTATTTTTTTTTGGTTTTCGATAAAGGTTGTTTGATATCAAATTGGACAAGTTTGGTCTTGGGTTTTAGACTGCAAAATTTGGAATTGTTTCAAGTTGAATGTGTGTGTTTCCAGATTTGTGAAAGATGTTTATCTGTTTCAATGTCTTAAAAAAAACACTTGGCAAACACAACATCTTGTCTTTGAAAATTTGAAAACATGCACAATGAAGACAAGCACAACCCTAGGTTAAGCAAGGACAATATTCGCTAGATTCCACGTGGGTTTCCCCAACCGCACTTATTCTTAGCGTGTGAATCCATAAGCTTGGCTGCACGGGCCCCCCCTTACATTGCACTCACTTCTCAGGCCAACCAAGCTTCCAACCCCCATAAAACTCCCATGGCAAGTTGATCACCTCTACTAAGAACTACGAGAATGTGGATGCCTTCACAACGACCATTGCTGCGCTAGCAAATAGAAGGATTTTGGCAACTACACAAAGGTTTTTAGTTCGGGACCCCCGTTCGAGTGGCCATACATGGGGCACAAGATTAAGCTCCATTTAGGAGGCACTCCAGCCTGAAGAGGTTACGCTCAACAGGGTTTTGGGGAGTACTACTTAGTCCATATGACACATCCGTACTCGTAATCCTAGGCTTTCCCTTAGGATTCACATTTATATACCGGTTGGGGGTAGCTTGGCCAAAAAGCTCCGTTGCCGGTCTGAGTCGCCTTGGGGTGAGTACTTTTTCCCACCAAGGAAGGCCCAAGTTCTAGAGGCAATAACTGTTTCTCTTACACCCAAGATCGCATAAATGTGCAAGGGGAGAGGATACTTCGATTATTGCATCAAAGGGTAACACAAAATTGAAGACACTTATAAATTTTAATTACCGAATGATAATGTGAGGAGGACACACAAGACACTTTGTTCATTTTAAAAATTTAACTTGATATGAAACAAACAAAGTTCATTTTAAGCCAATGATATGAAATGCATGTTCATTTTAAGCCATGAGTGTGCATGCAATTTGTGTTCATTTTAATCCCATGAAATGAAATGCATGTTCATTTTAACCAATGAGTGTGTATGCAATTTGTTGTAGTTGTTGAAAGCAAACAAAATTGATTATGCCTAAAAAAATTAAAAGCTCGATTTTTGTTTCTAAAGAAACAATTTTTTTTAGACTCCCTCTAAACTGTGCCACATGCTAAAAACAAGAGATTAGTAACTCAAAATAAAATGACACCAGCGAATTAAAATAATCATAACTTTCTCAAAACTTAACAAAATTTCAATTGGTTTATATCCATGGAAAGCTAAAACTCAAACCTTCAAAACCCAGAAATTATTTTTCCAAGATTCTACATGAAAAAAGATTTATAGGCAAAAGAAAACGCGGGTTTTAACAGCTAAACTGAAAAAACAGCAAATATTAAAATAGCCATAACTTTTTCAAATCTTAACGAAATTTTAAACCATTTGAAGTTTCGGAAAGCTGAAAATGAGGGCTACAAAACTCAGATGATCATTTTTAAAGAATTTATGCGCCCATTTTTTCTATGCTCAAAAGAAGATGACGAGATTTCATATGAATTCTTGGCTGTAATCTGCAAAACAACCAAACAAACAAGAAAACAAACGATTTTTTGCAATATTATTCGATTCACGTCAAGTTCACCAATGTAAAAATAGGAAAAATCAAATAGTATAGATTAAGTGACAACCAACACTTCTAAACTATTATCCCAATCTAAACAAGAGAATACAAACAAAGAGAGCAATCAAAATGAAAACAAATGAAATAAAACACTCCCCTTTGAAATTGATTCTTTCTCTTGTCTCTCCTATTTCTTCTTATGCCAATATTGCCCTCAGATTTGTTGTTGAAGTTGTGCAAATACCTGCAAATAGTAAGAAGAAAGTTGGAGATAATTAGCTTTTAAATTGAAAATGGAGGGGAAGGGTTTCTTTTATAGACAACCATTCGAATGGACAGACAAGATTGATCTTCCAAAAAGATTCTAAGATCAACGGATGATGATTCATGAGAGGGAAGTTACGAAACGGATGGCCAAGATCGAGTTTCTAGAAAGATGCCAAGATCTACGGTTCAGAATTGATGCAACCAGAATATGCCATGCATGGAAAAGATATGATGCCAACGGCTATAACGCCTGACGGCTATGACAAACATGCAAGACATGCAGACTATGACATGAAATAATGACAGGGGATCTTTGACCAAAATAGAGGGATAAATAATTTATTTTAAATTATTTATTCGAAAATGGAAGAGGATGACAAGTGGCAAATAAATAATTTATTTTAAATTATTTATTCGAAAATGGAGGAGAAGGATAAGTGGCAAATAAATAATTTATTTTAAATCATTTATTTGGAGGAAATGAAAAAGGAGATTTAATTAAATTCATAAATTTAATTAAAGGAGGAGATATAAATTAAATATGGATAATTGATTAGGATCAATTATTTAAAGGAGAAGAATGACACATAATTAAATAATTTCATCAATTATTTAATTATAGAAGAATAAAAGGTCAAATAATAATAATTATCTGACTATAGACATGTGATAAAAGATAAATAATTAAATAAATAATGATTTATTTAATTATTGAAGAAAGGGGTATTAGTGATGCAATTAAATAATTTTAATTGATCAAGATAGAAATGAGAAGGTGAATCAATTAAATAATTAAAAGCTATTAATTAATAAAGGAATATGATCGAACATAATTGAATAATTAAAATTATTCAATTATTGAAAGATGATGACTAGGAAAAATGATGCTCATAGACTTAGGACATTTTTCAGTGTCTACATTTTGCCCCTCTTTGACATAATGTAGTTCATTGCATTGTGTCAAAGAAATTTAATTCTGAAATATGCCCCAATGTAAAGAGAAAGGGGAAGGATGACCAAGAGGGTTGTGGTATGCCCCCTCGAGAGGACATGCAAGTTCAAAGAATAGGAATGTGCTCTCGAAGTGGAAGAGAAGACTAGAGGATGAAAGATGGAAGAAATGTTAGCATGAAGGGGATGGATAGCACACAACAACTAAGGATTATTCTCATGTTGACATTTCTCATGCTTAGTGGTCAATAGATTTGAAATTTTTTCACTGCTCAATAGATCATTGTTTTGATCAATTATTCCAACCACTTCCTCTCCTTGGCCTTCACTATAATTACATGCATTATAAAATTGATAATCAGGATATATATAGATGTCATCATCATCAAAATTTGAAAACTTAATGGCTTGATCATAAACTGGATTTTCCCAATCATAAGAAATAGAATCAACAACAACCTTGTCAACAACATGGTCACAATCCATCATAAACAAAAAGTTGTCCACTTGTTCGTTCTTGCTTAGTTTTGGGCTGTCCTCATTGAGTTTGTCATTTACATCCTCTTGAGGATAAAAAAAAACCATTTTCACTATCAAGCTGAAAACCATCAACGTTTCTTTATTGTAGCTACTCGTGGTTGATCTTGCTAACTAAAATTTATTGCACACTCTATCACTTGCAGCTGGTATACTGACACTCTCAGAAGTATTTCTCAAATCTACAGGCTCCTTTGTCACATCATGAAAACTTTCATCACTGCTACATACACTTATAATATTGGTATGACCAAGTGTGTCATAATACTACTAATTACACATATCCTTTTCAAAAAATAAATCTAATTGAATATCCCTCATCATGTCTTTCATCATTATGGCTGCAATTTTCATTTGGGTATATCTCTTTTATAGGTTGTTCAAGGACAACTTCCTCATCAGCTAATGATGCATCATTCTTGTCTTCTCCCTTCTCAAGAATGCATTTGTCTTTATTTAAAACCAAAGACATCTGATCATTTATACTTACACAACTGTCAATTTTATTAGCATGTTTATGCACCATTGAAGACAACAAATTTTTCACATATTCATTCCTCACTTTATGCATATTATCTAAAATTGTGTAAGCCATCTGCATATTTGATATTCAGATCACTAGATCCCTCCTCGAAGGCTTCAAAATACATATGAATGCAATCTAGAATGCTAGGTCTAAAATTTTCAAGGATTAATGAAAGAGCAACAACAAATCTGTGACTAAAGTCAATGCTTGACTCTTTATTATTTTTTCTAATCTACCTTAAACTTGTGACATGTTTGAGGGTTATTTTGCAAATTCTTCTCTATAGGCATCTACTAGTCTATCCCAACATGGAAAATACTTTTTAGGAAAGCTTAAGTACCAATCCCTAGCTCATGCTTCAAGAGATTTGACAAAACATCTCATCCACATATCCTGATCTCCAAATGAATGTTTCTCCATGAAGCTAGGAAAAATTTGGACATGTGCATCTCCTTCACATACATTGTATCCATCAAATCTAGGCATCTATTTATAGACTTGATTTGGCATACTTTCAACCTTGTAGTCAACCCATGACAAATCTAATTGGTTATACAATGGATCAAAGGAATTGACAAAATGTGTAGTAATATGGCAAGTAGATATAGTATGGTTATCTTTTAACTGGGATTGTGAAAACATTAGGTTCCTTTCATCCATCTCTTCAATTTTTCTATCAAGCACAACTTTCCATTCTGGCCTTATCCTAGGCTTGTGCACTCTTGGTTTCATGTACTTTGCACTATCAAACATTTGAGGATTATCAGACCTTTGAAGCTTCTTGCCAAGCTGTATTAAGGTATCCAATGGTATGGTTATTTCAGCTTGGCGATCTATAGATGTATGCAAATCTGGGTTTAACTAATTGTGCATAATCATGACCATGACCAAATGAAGGATCACTAGGATAATTGCTAACATGGTGATAACTTGGGCTTATAACATATAATAATGCAAATGGATGGAAATCCCTAAGATATTCAAACTCATTCTAACCATCCACACTAGCAAATATGTGAACACTAAACAAAATATTTCAATGGGACTGCAATTGCCTTCAATAATGGATTCATCAAATGAAAGTATGCAAACTCAATTTTACTCTCCTTTACTTTTGTTAGTGATAATTCACTCAATAGGGAGCTAAATTTTTTCTTAAGACATTCAAATATGGTTTTCACACACAAGTTTCTTGAAAACCAAAAGTAAAGAATACTTGGAAATGTTGCAGCTACTACAAACTATTCTTCTTGATTGGAAATATTTGTAGATCTGGAATTGTATTCACTTCTTCATTAGGTTCTTTTGACAGAGTTGCCACCTCTCTTCACAGAGGACTGAACTTCAAGCAGTATGAAGCCCTTTCATAGATAAATTTATTTTTGAGCTCCTTTCACTAGTAGAGCACCACAAATCATGAAATATTCAAGTTCACTGCAACAAATTCTTTCTCCACGTTTGAAATCCTTCAATATTTGAACCAAATTCAAAATAGAAAATAAGATGACTCTATGAAATATCAGTCTGCAATTGGTGATTCAGAATTCTCCCTAGTAGATTCATCATTCGGTTGGTGTTCCAAATCGATTAGTCCAATGGATCCACTTTCTAATGATCAGATTCAATGGTGGATTTGGTCAACTGACAATATTCACTCAAAGACTGAAATCTCCTACACTTCTAGCTCTATAAGACCAAGGTGGGTCAACCTCTACAATGCCTAAAACCTCAATTCAATTATACATAGACATTTCTTTTTATAGTAGATAATTCCTAATTCAATTACACCAAAGAAAGCACTGACAACCTCAAATATGGCTAAATTCTTGGTATATCAACACTCACTCAACAATTGGGAAGCAAAATGCAACACAAAACTTCAACCAAACAATAGGAATTAAAATGATTTTGAATTTAATAAATTGTTTCTGAAATGCACTAAGCTGAATGAGAAATCAATGCCTAACTCTGGGCCACAAAGTAAAATGCATAAAACGAATTCATTAGCAAATGAACTTCAACCAATGGATTCAAACTATTAATACATTACACCAACAAATCCACTCCTGTTGTCAATCAAATTCTTCTTATCAGATCCAACTTGCACACTTGAAATAACAATTATCTGCTCAAAGTATGTTAACTACTTCATTGAAATAGAACCATGAACACATAACACAATCTGAAGGAAATTGAGATGACAAACTCAAACATAATTTGTATTATTGAATTCATATGACTTAAAATATACAAATCTAGAGACAATTTGATGACATTTGTGATTTGCTTGCACAAACTGGCTAATATTTGCTCATGAAATCAATAATTACAACTTACAAACTCCACATGACTTAAACTCAACGTTTTTGTATATACCCAGACCCACACAAGAATTTAGAACCCTCTATAGTGAGAAGAGAAAGAGAATAAAACGAAACAGAAGAATCCCAAGAACCAATCTGTTGATGACATCATGAAGCTTCATCCACCGTTATTCTGCAACAAAAAAAATTAAAAAGCCTCTCTCTTCTCTCATCCCCTTTGCAACAAACCTTGCCTCTGCATTGCCTTCACCTTTGTTTCTCCAACAAAAAAAATACCTTCTAGTGAAAAACTTTCATTATTTTGCCCTGTTGTAGAAACAACCCCCGTTTTTATCTGGTGCACAAAACTCTTTATTTTATTTGCCAACAAATAAAACCTCTATCCTACATAGTGAATACTTTATTTACTTTGTAAAATATTCTTCCATGTCCTTTTATTTTGCACATCACACTTTAAAATCTTGACATTTTCCCCACAACAAGTAGCTTTTAATCTTTATGTGAAAGCTCTTTAAAATGGTAAAATTTTAAAAAATCAGATATTGAGAAAATACTTTATCTTACATGTGCTCACCTTTTCACCTCATATTTTAAAATCTTGACATTTTTTAAAGTGGTGAATCTTTTAAAAAAATTACTTATAGTGTAGAAATAAATCTAACCCACCTCCCTTCACATTTTAACTTCATATTTAAAACCCGATTTTCTTAAAATAGTGAACTCAAGGCCTTTAAATATTTTAGCATCGGGCCTTAGAATTTTTAGGCAATATCCTTCAAACTTATCTACGGGCCTACCTTCTCAATACCCCGCGCCCAAGTAATTTGATTTTTAAATTATTAACAAAGGCCTTTTAAAATATTTCATGGGCTTATTAAAGTTCTTTGCCTTTGATTTAAAATATGAAGGCACTATGAACCATTACCCGCGCCTTTGAAGATCTTCGTGCATACCGTGAAGCCCTTGCATGATGTCATCTTTAGTTTTGCACGGCCCGTGATCGATGGTCATGATTTGGCGGCATCGCCTCATCCTTTATTAGCCGTCGATCCCATTTTCTTTCCCTAACTTCATCTTTACGTTTTAGCGCCACTGTCGCACGGTTCTGCTACTCCCGTGGGCGTCAGTAAGCTGTCAGAGCTCCTCCCTCGATTTTCTCCCCTCGTTTAATCTCCGCGCAGACAACTTTTCTTTTCTTTTTATTTGCCTAGGATTTTGTATAAAATTTAAATGAAATTTTATATTTTTTTTTATTTTTTATTGAATATATATTATATTTTTTTTAAATTTTAACATTTAATCATAATTTTAAAACTATAAAAATCTCTTAAATATTAATAAAATTTAAGATAAATTTAAAATTATATTTTGATGTAAAGTACATAAAATATTTAGTATTAAAAATATTAAAATTTGCATATCTTTAATATATATTAATACTAATTTTTTTGATAAAATAAGTTTGAAATTTAATATTTAGTCTAAGTTTAAGTATTTAGTCTAAATTTTTTTAATTTTTTTTTTTAAAGTTTAATTTTAAAGATTAAAATTAAAAGATTTATCAAACGCATTTTAAAGATTTACCTAATTCATTTTAATGTAAAATATTTAATATAAAAAATATCTATATTTTTCATAAAAATTTGATTACAATTTAAAGTTTTACCTAAATATTAAAGATTAACTTAACTCATTTTAAACTTAAGTAAATCTATAAATTTTAATCTTTAAATTTTAAACTTAGATTAATCTTTAAAAATTAAAATTTATAGATTTACTTAAGTTTAAATATTAAAATTTATAGATTACATAAAATGAGTTAAGTAAATCTATAAATTTTAATTTTTAAAGATTAACTTAAGTTTAAAATTTAAAGATTAAAATTTATAGATTTATTTAAGTTTAAAATGAGTTAAGTTAATCTTTAATACTTAGGTAAATCTTTAAATTGTAATCAAACTTTTTTTTAAATTTAAATATTTTTTATACTAAATATTTACATTAAAATAAATCTTTAAAATGAATTAGGTAAATCTTTAAAATGTGTTAGGTAAATCTTTAAAGTTAAATTTTTTTTAAAATTTAAATATTTTTTATACTAAATATTTTATGTACTTTACATCCAAATATAATTTTAAATTTATATTTTTTTTTTAATATTTAAAGTGTTTTTCATAATTTTAAAATTATGATTAAATGTTAAAAAAATAAATTAAAAAATAAGAAATATAATATATATAGAATAAAAACTAAAATAAAATATAATCTTATTTTAAAAATAAATTTCATTTAAATTTTATACAAAACCTTAGGCATGACATAACTGGAACGCAAAAGAATAAAAAAAAAAAAGGAAAGTTGTCTCCCCAGAGTTTAAGGCGAGGGGAGAAAATCGAGGGAGCTCCTCCGTCTCTGACAACTTACTGATGCCCACGGGGGTAACAGAACCGTGCGAGGCATTTTGTTGCCTCCATAGACAGTGCCCGTTTTTGCTGCTTCTCCTCTGCAACCCCACTCTTCCATGGCGGCTCCCACACAAAGTTTATAGTGGTTGTCTAACATCTCGGCTGGAAAGAAATTTTCTTTGTGATGTTGAATTGGGCCTGCTCTATCCTGAACGGTGGCGCCCAGATTTGCTAATTGCATTTGCTCGAAAATTTCTGAAGTCTTTACAACAATCCATTTTCGGCATATACTACAATCATGGAGTCCCGTGAGACCATATCAATCTGGAAACCCCTCCAAGCTAGCACGAGTCTACACAGGGCATTAACATGTTTAGAGGGCGTCATTGTATTATCTCCAAGGAATTCATGAAGATTTTCAATGCAAATCTTCTGCAACTCCTCCTGGCGCGATGGCTACCTTCTGTTTGCAACAAAAACTACTTCGTGATCCCTGCATTATGTTCCCTCATATGTTCAAGCCAGATGGAATTCGGCCTTACATCGTCCAAATGCATTTGCTTAAAAGTTTCTAAGGCATTTTCAATAAATCCACTTTCCCTTGTGTGTGATGGCGCCTCCTCTGCAACACTGGATCAGTCCTTTGCACATTAATGGATGCCATTTCAGTTTGGATGATGGAGCCTCTTGCACAACAAGCCCCTCCTTTATCAATGGTGATACATTTTCATTGCAGATCAAATAACCCAGGCGCCATGACAAATACGAGGACAATTCACAAAGTTCAAGTTCCATACCCCACTCATCACAGCTAAGAGAGCATTATCAGCTACATTTGGAGTGTTTGACAGATCAAAGTTTCATAATTTTGAACAAGGGAAGCGGTAACTAGGGAAGTCATGCCCAGAATTACTAACCATGCACTCATGATGTGATCCTATGAACTCCCTTCCTATTTGACTGGGTGACTTGTAATGTCAGGTTTAGGTTTATCTAGAGCATGCGAACTAAGAGCATGGATATGCTCACGCATGACCCACTTCTCTATCTACCTGAATCACAACTCTTTTAGGGAAGTATAGATTTATCCTGGCATGTTAGCTGATGACACTCCACAATCCATGCTAAGCCTGCTTTCTTAGAAAATGACATTGGGTTCTAGCATTATTCGGCCTCGAGTTCCTGATCAAATCGAACATTTGGAGCAGAGATGTACAGTTTATATCAAAAGAGATTGTTAATTTATTCTCTATTTCCAATACCTTGCCTTTTATAGTACTACCTTTTGGGTTGGAATGAGCTACACACCCATGGCTATTTCTTTATACATTTCTTTATCAGCTAACCTGTTCTTGACATCTTTCTATTTTCCCTCAAATAGCTTTTTAAAGCGGACAATGCCTAATTTCAGACCAACGCCATGGCTACAAAGAAACATCTATGGATCCACATAATCAAGGACTTTGAATAGTGTCAACCTGGTAAAAGATTTTCTTTTTCATTATTATGCGGCTACTCAAACAACTTAGCAAGATTAAAGAATGTTGTGACATTCTTCTATGGGAACTCATATTACTGCCTTCTTCATTCTTTATCCCTTGGACCAAAAGCATTTCATACTTTGATTTAAGCTCCCTAATGGTATGTCCTATAGCAAGCATTTGCCTTGGATGAACGGATTCCAACATTGAAACAAGCCACAAGTGAGCAACATCAAACTCAGAGCCTTTTGCAACTATATAATAAAGATTTTTGGTTCTATTGAAATAACACAAGTTACAAATTGTAAAATATTCATAGCTATCTTTCCACCACATTCTTGAATTTGTGCGAATAGCCTTCTTCAATTGATATTTGTTGTTAAGTTGCTTATGTAAAATACCATATCATCAAGATGATCACGTGCTTCTTCTCATGAGCAGTAATAGAGCTTTGAAAATGTAACAAAGCGACATAATTTCTCTATTGTTGCTTCCTTTTATGCTTCTCATGTATATCCTCAACAACATAAGCTATTATAACAGGTGCCATGTGATTCAATTTACTATTGGGTATAGGTAAATGACCATTTGAGTCATTCAAAATGAAATTATGCCTTCAAATGTAACATTGCAACACATATAGCTTCATAATTGTGTAAAACATGTCAGGTCCCCATGTAGGCCTGGCTAAAAAAAAATCATTTTCAAACAAATTTTATCCTCATTTGACCTCGGGGCTGCTTCTAAGTGCATCAGAGGTGAAAACATGAATTGGGTTGTCCTTAAAACTATTTTTTGGCACATTTGAATAACAATCAGAACTAGTCAAGTGGGTTATGGAATTGCCTCGAGAAACTAGTCAGACGACCTCCTAGAGTCACAAAAACTTGTAGGAATGTAGAATTTCGATCCAATAATGGAGTGCAAAAGATGGTTTGGAAAAAGAGATCTCGAGGTGCAAGATATTCAACTGTTTGCTCATTCAGATTTTTCTGCATCTACACCTATTCAGAACCAATCCGGGCTCACCAAATTGCAATCATGAAAAAATATCAAATCAACTCCTGGCAAGCTGCCACATGAAACAAAATATCATTTAGGTACACTGAGTATGTGTGAAAGAGGGCTTCGCTTGAATCATCATTCTTCATGAGATATTAGGGGTCATAAATGACCACCTTGAAACACTGTCAGAAATGCAAATGTAAAACTGGACAAATTGCATTTGCTCTTGATCTCGAAAAACTAGAAAATCAAATCATGAAGCTCTAAAACCAGACAGGGGAGTATATGAATGTGGGGAGAATGGAGAGAAAATATCCATTCATCATGATAGTCAACCATTTGCAAAATATAAGCTCAGACGAGAGGCCACTTCGCAGAACTAAAAGTTCACAAACAACAAAACAACGCTAGAACCCTCCAGCTTAGATTTTCAAAACACTACCAAAACTCATCATGAGGAGCTAAAAACTGACATACATATTCACCTAGGTCCCATGAGTGGGTCCACTGAGGGGTTTGGCCTGAAAATCAACTTGCTTAAAATGACGATCTTCCAAAGTAGGTCACTTAGGCAGATTTTTTAGGGGTACGTCTAAATATGCAAAGGCAAAATTTTTAATATGGGCACATCAAATTTTGTAAAATTTCAGAGTGCCACCACTAGGCCTATTATTCATTTTTGTAGCAGGGCAATGTTTATCTAAGCAATGAATTCAAAGTAAATGCACTATATGCTTGTAGAAGGAAGAATACCTAGGTCAAAGATCTAAAATATTATTGCTTTATCTAGTAACAATAGAATATGATACATTGGAATTGGTCCCTATCGCTAGTATTACAACGACACCTTCCATGCAATGCTCAAATTATAGAATTTGATTATAAAATTTCATTATAGAAATATTTAGTTTATTGCTTATTGTTGCAACGGCTAACGGGCCAAGTGGGTACAATAAATTACATATGCTATAAGCAAGTTCTTGTCGACATTGGGGGCAATGAACACGCTAATTTTCTTTATTATTCACTGAATTCATTTTAAACAAAGGGAAATAAAGATACAAGAATATGATCTTCCATTTCCTTGTTCAACAATTAACTATATTTGTAGTTACATAGATCTTTGCCTTTCTCTTTAGTTGCACAAAAACATGTTACTTTTGCAATCAAGAATATGCATAATTGTAATTACCAGATATACAATTGATTGCTTAAGTATTTGTGAAAATCCCTCTGGCAAAAGTTGCCCAATTTGCATTTAGCAATTAAATATTCGAAAAAATATACAATGTCGTATTTTCATAATTTACTTAAACAAAATTGAATAGTAGACATAGTAGCATTCATTGCAATAGTTGTAGATTGATAGACAGGCGTCCCATATCCAACACATATTATATAATTGCAAAGTTTATCTACTCCAACATGCAATGAACGTATAGTTAATTCATGAAATGTTAGGCGAGTGATGGGTTTTGTTTCTATTTATTATTGTTTAGCGCATGAAATCTTTGGCAAGTGTTGGATTTTGTTTTTGTTTATTATCATTTATTTATCATTTGTTGGAAAGCTTGTGGATACTTTAGCCTTTTACATGTTCGTTACTATAAAAGTTGAGTATAGATGAATGGGTTTGTTGTGTCTTTATGATACTTGATAAGTACAGGTATTGCTTGTTGTTCTTAAATCCCGACTATAGCAAAAGGGAATTTTTTTTTAAACAGTACAGTTTGAGTGTCGAACCGATTATTTTAAAAGCAAGTGCAATCGATGCAATAGTAAACCTGTCATTCAGTAGGAGCTAATAAAAGTATAAATGTTTATATTATACAATTTGATACATTGCCAAAGGTTGTGTATCATTCATTTTTGTTAAAGAAAATCAGCAAATTAGGAACCCATGATATTTTTTGCAAATAGTCAATTATTGCATGCAAATTATGCCACCCTTAGCAACAAGGTACTCATTATAGAAGCAATCAATGTATGTTTAATGCATTGAACGGTATAACTATTGTATCATAAATAATAGTATATTAAATGCAAATTTTGCAAGATAGATGTTCTGAAACATTCAAACATTAAATAGAAATCCTGCAAACGTAGCCAATAGGTTGATAGCTACTTCTATTCTACTGCGACTAGAAATATAATTGGTTGATATAAGGCCC